>JAQFVV010006239.1:3649982-3927482 GCA_028023455.1 Epiperipatus broadwayi
GTGAAAAAGATGTTGATATTAAATGGGACTACTATTTAATTAAAAAGAAGTTGGCTAAAATATATATTTATAGAGAGAGAATGAAATTGAATAGTAAATTATTGGAGGATATTAATAAAAATGGGAGTAAAAAATTTTGGAAATGTATTAAAAGAAGGAATGCAGGAGTAAGAAATAGTATTACTAAATGATAAGGAAAAAGTTGCTCTAGAGAAAAATTAGAGACAATTTTAAATAAATATGCAACGGATATAGAAAAGATGTTAGATGTGAAGGACAATAATAGCAAACATAAAAGAACATAGTAATGGAAATATTAGTTTTACAAAAAATGAATTGATTGAGGCAGGGAAGAAGTGGAAAGACAAGAAATTTAAATGGATGGATAGCAGAAATGGTGATAAATTTGAGAAATAGGACAAAAATAAATCTATTAGTTTCAAAAGTAACCTTTATTATTAAAAGATTACATAAATTTTCAGGACTACTTACCTATTGACAATTACAAAGCATTCAATGTTATAAAGGTAAAACAATTATTAATCAGGTTTACAAAAGAAACATGCCCTCAATAACAATTATGTCCATAAAAGAGTTGCTATAATCTTGTTTAATGAGTATCTGTCCATGGGTCTACATGGCCCAACTGCCAAGAAGTCACCCATTGCCAAATGATCCCCATCCCTGGGGTCCTGAAGCAAAGATCCAAATGCTTCAGCTGAATAGGCGGACATCCAGCATTGTGCCAACCAACCCAACAGGCAATGAGGTTCAAGGCCATTAAACTTTAATCCTTAAACCACAGCCAAGCCATGCTGAGCCCATTAGAGGTACCTCTATCTCCTAGTTCAAGAGTCTAAATGGGCAGGGACCACATTTGGTCTACCTGCCCAAAATTGGAATGTCAAGTAGGGAAAAGCTAACAAGTAACAAGCACAGATTGCACTGCTCAAGACTAACCCATCAAAGGGGTGTTGCAGCGCATCAGAGTGGAAATGGTGCTGAAACTTTGACCCTATACTCTCCTGGCAAGTTTTCCAGGTAGCAACAATGATCACCAATAGCCCACACTGATAAACCAAGTCCCCAATGGCCACCACCATTCCCCCAGAGGAGGTAAAGTAGAGTTCAGACCCATGCTCAAAAAATATTACAACAAAACTATCAATGTTACAAAAATTGGCAATGACCCAAAGCAGACCAACTACTTTTCATATGCCCTAAAAATATATGATGTTGCATACATTGATTCATTGAACACAAGTCAACACCAAATGCAAGCAATTCATCAAGGAGGATATGGCAGCCCATCAAGGCAAAGTCCATGTGGGAATGGTGACTCAATCCACCTGCTAGGCCCGGATATCTCTTTCCTGGGTGTGGCAATGATCACTGCTAATTCCCATAGATAAACCAGGCCTCTCATGAGTCAAGTGAGGACCCATGCTTCCTGATTCAACCATGCTGATTTAGGCCAGTCCAAATGGGCTGGGACCACATTCAGTCTCCCTGCCCATTTAGACTAAGGAGAATACACTGCATTACATAGGTGATCAATCACAAAAATGCATGAAATAGAATACATTGATTTACAGAAATACATGATGTTAAATACATTGATTCTTTGTAGTCTTGAAATCACTGCTAATCTCACCTGCAAACCACAAACACACCATCTGTCTATATCACTTCACACACTAAAGTTGCTAGAATTGAAAGTGTTTCACATCTTTGTTAATACCTGATATTTGTGAAATGTTCTACATACTTGTTCAGCTTATCAGACTAAAATTCTCCAGGGTTTATAATCTAGCCAATATATGTCTACTTGGTTATTCGGATTATGAAAGGCATCTTCAGCACTAGTGAGACTCTTGCTTACTGTTTGGTTGTACAACAGAGGTTAATGGCAAAACATGTTTTGACAATTGGTTTCTATAACCATACTATGGCCTTGACTGTAGCAATACATTGATTTTTTGTAGTCTTGAAATCACTGCTAATCTCACCTGCAAACCACAAACACACCACCTGCCCATATCACTTCACATCCTAAAGATGGCAGAGTTGGAAGTTTGTTTTACATCATTGTCAACACCTGACATTTGTGAAATATTCTACGTACTTGTTCAGCTCATCAGACTAAAGTTCTCCAGGGTTTATAATCTAGCCAACATATTAGGATTATAAAAGCTGTATTCAGCACTATGGGATTCTTGCTTACTGTTTGGTTGTACAGCAGAGGTTGTTGGCAAAACATGTTTTGACAATTGGTTTCTGTAACCATGCTATGGGCTTGACTGTGGCAAGACTTCTACTGTAACTGTTGTTTATTGAAACTTTGAATTCTGCTATCTAATTTAGAATCTGGGTATTGATTAGTAATCAGGTTTCAGTTGTGTAATCTAAAAGTTTGTACTTAATCTTTGAATTATTCCCAATAATTTTTGAAATAAAAGAGATTGAATAACTTGCAGCTTCGATGTCTTTGTTTCCATTTATACCATCATTTGTGCTTATTTTTATCTTTCAATCATTGTTTTTTAGCTCAGGAATGACTTTATTGTAATTTTGTGTTTGACTTTGGTTCTAATCATCAGAAAACCTTAATTCTTGTGCAGGGAGATAGCTTAGATTATAGTCTATAATGTTTGATTCTAAAACTGAGATTGAATTTATATTTAATATAATTTTTTTCCTCTTGTACTGCTTTGCCGCATTCACCACTTCTGGTTCAACATCATCATCATCAACCATTATCAATCCACGCAGGATGAAGGTCTCTCCAAGTTCAATCAATCTTTTTCTATCTTTAGCTTCTTTTCTCCACATCACCACTGCACACTTTCTTATTTCATCCATCCATCTCACATGTGGTCTCTTTCTGTGTCTTTTACAATCTCTTGGAATCCGGTTTAAAATTTCAATTGTCCATCTATTATCATCTCTTCTAGCAATATGTCCAGCCCAACTCCACTTCAGTCTTTTAATTTTTTCAATGAGGTCAATAACACTTGTTTGTTCTCTTACCCATATATTGCATTTTCGATCTCTTCTTGTTACTCCCAACATACATCTCTCCATACTTCTTTGAGTGTTCTGAAGTCACGACGTATTGCTCTTCTATTAAGAGTCCAAGCCTCAGATCCATAAGTAAGAACTGGCAAAACACATTTATTAAAAACCTTCCTTTTCAAACAGGCATATTTCCTTTTAGTATTAAGTTATTTCTACCAAAAGCACTCCAACCAAGTTTAATTCTATGATTAATTTCATCAATTATATTTCCATCTGTATTAATAATCTGACCAAGGTATTTGTAACTGTTAACTTCTTCTAACTCATCATAATCAATCTTTATTTTCATATTTTGAAAAAATCTATTAAACATTACTTTAGTCTTTTTAACATTTATCTTTAGTCCTACTTTCCTACTTTTATCTGATAACTCCTGCAACATTTCCTGTAGCTCTAAAGCATTATTTGCAAAAACAACTACATCATCTGCAAAATCTAAATGACTTAAATAATATCCATTTACTTTCATTCCTTTAGCTTCCCATTTTAATCCACAAAATACTTCTTGCAGCACTGCTGTAAAAAGTTTTGGAGATATGGAGTCACCCTGTCTTACACCCTTTTCAATGTTGATTTTTCTACTATCATTATGTAATCTAATTGTTGCTGTTGCATTTTTATAAATATTCTTTAAAATATGACAATATCCTGGATCTATACCTTGATGATCCAATGCTTTAATCACTGAAGAAATGTTTATAGAATCAAATGCCTTTTCATAGTCTACAAATCCTAAGCATAATGGCAACTCATATTCATTTGTCCTTTCTATAATTTCTCTCAATACCTGGATATGATCTACTGTACTAAAACCACTTTTAAATCCAGCTTGTTCTCTTGGTTGGTGGAAATCTAGTGTTTTCTGTAGACGAGTTGTAATTATCTTAGTAAAAATTTTGTATAAAACTGATAAAAGACTGATAGGTCTGTAATTTCTAATATTTTCTTTATCACCTTTTTTAAATATTAATATTAATGCTGCATTCTTCCAATCATCTGGTACATCTTTATCATTTAGACATTTGGTATATAACTTTGCTAAAAAAAATTCTATTTCTTCACCTGCTTCTTTTAATATATTCCATCATTACCTGGAGCCTTTCCTTTCTTCATACTTTTAATTGCATGTCTCACTTCTTTATATCGTAACTTTTTTTCTATGACCTATTTAGTGCTGGGATTTCTTTTTCCTGTGATTTAACGATTAATTTATGTATCTAATATGTCTCTTGGTCTATTTTCTATCTTCTCTGACTGCTTTATGGCTTTAGAAACTTGTTTTACTCTATTAATATCTGAAGTTGAAATTCTTAGGACTATCTTTGTTAAGCATTTTTTTCCAAATGTTTTCAATGAGATTTAATTTTCAAATCATTTCCCAATTTGTTTTACATTAATGATTCTAAAAATTACTAATACTGGCATTTGCTTTGTTTTAATGGCAGACATTTACATAAAGTGAAACGATTGACAATTTCAATTATTTTTGAATGGGAACTGATTTAAAATTTCTAGAAAAGGTGACAAAATAAGAAAACAAGTATTCACTTACGAACCCCATCCTTATGGAGCCAGTGAACAGTCAACTGCTCAAGCTGGCAGCAGGAAGTAGACTCAAAAATAAATCTATTATGTTTTAATAAGATGGTACAGAAAACAGAATTTCCAGATAGATGGAATAATACAAGAGTTGAGGTTATTGTTTAAAGGAAAGAGTAAGGACAATAGAAAGATAAACAATTATAGACTGGTAATGGTAACATTGATATTATATAAAGTTTTTACATATATGGTGACTGAAAGGATGGTAAAATGGATGGAAGAAAATAATTTAGTGAGAGAAATTTAGGGAAGTTTTGCAATTGTTAGGGTATAGCAGATAGTTTATTTATAGTCGCACAACTTATAGATATGAGTAGGAATACAGGTAGACAGTTATATATGGTCATGATAGATATAGGGGAGATATATGATAGAGTAAATAGAGATTATAAATAAGTTTAATAAATTTGGTAATAAAGGGGCTTTAGTGAATCTTATTAATAGATTGTATGAAAATAATTACTATATGTATCAATTAGGAAATATAGAATCAGTTAACAGTTAAAAATGGGATGGAACTAAGGCAAGGATGCCCTATATCACCATTTTTGTTATATTTGAGAGAAATGGAGAGAGCAATAGAAAGAAGGTAGAGATAGCACTAAAAGATGGCAAGGGAGTATATACATTATCAGGTCTTTTATTTTCTGATGATATCTTGTGCACAGAAAGTAGGGGGAAAGGTTACTCAGAAGCCTTGCACAAGGTTGGGTAAAAAGATGGGGATTGAAAGAAAAATCAAAAGTAATGATACATTCCCCAATACAAATTCTTTCTATTTTCTTTCCTAGCATTTATCATCATTACTTTTGAGCATTATTACTTTTGATTTTTCTTCAAAGTTAAATGTGGTGAATAGGTATAACTATTTGGAAATTGTCTTAAGTGATCAGAGGAATTACTTGGATGAATGGGAGAAAAAAAAATGAAGCAAAGAAAAGAAAGAGACTGAAAGAAGTTAATAGTGTTTTCATATAATGATTATGATATAGCCTAGTCCTAGAGATTAGTAGGGAAGAAATCAGACAAGCAGTTAGAAGAATAAAATGTGGAAAATCATGGGACCAGATAACATCCCTGTAGAAGTGTGGAAGGCAATGGGAGAAAAGGGAATCATCTTTCTGATCAAACTTTTTAACAACATCATGGTCACAGAAAATATGTCAAATGAATTGAGGTGAAGCATTTGGTTCCAATCTATAAGAACAAAGGAGATATTCTAGAATGTGGTAATTACTGAAGAATAAAGCTGATGAGCCACACAATGAAAATATGGGAGAGAATAATAGAAAATTAGCTATGGCAGGAAATAGATATCAGTGAGAAACTGTTTGGCTTCATACCAGGTAAAGGAACCACCACAGATGCAATCTTTGCACTATGACAACTTATTGAAAAACTGAAATCAACTGAGGAATTGTTCTAATATTCATTGACATGGAAAAAGCATTTGATAGAGTGCCTAGAGATGAATTTTAGAGGTGCTTAAGGGAAAAGTTGGTCCTAGAAAAATACATCTGCTTAATCCAAGATATGTATTGAGGATGTCATACCAGTGTGATATGCAGTTCAGAAGAAACAGACTCATTTCAGGTGAAAGTGGATGTGCATCAGGGATCAGCTCTGATTCCCCTACTGATTTAATATCATCATTGCTGTTCTAACAGAAGATATCCACACAGGAGCACCCTGGAACATGATGTATGCTGATGATGTTGTGATTGAAGCCAAAGACATCAAAGGAGCTCAGGATAGAATAGAAGAATGGAGCAAAGAACTGGAGGAAGGAGTAATGAGAATTAGCAGAAATAAAAAAGTGCTCTTCTGTGGAAGTGGTAGAGGGAGTATTATGTTAGGGAAGAAGTTACCCGAGGTTGAAAAATTTAGATATCTCAGCACTTGGATGAATAAAGATGGATCACTGGATGGAGAGGTTGCATGGAGAACCCAAGCTGGGTGGAATAATTGGAGAAGGATCTCTGGGATACTCTGCAATAGGAGAGTAGGAACAAGACTGAAAAGGAAAGTCTATAAAACTGGTGCATCCAACACTGATGTATGGGGTAGAAACATGGCTGACTGCTAAGAAAATAGAAGACAATGTGCAACAGAAAATGAGAATGCTTAGGTTCACCTCAGCTTTGACTAGAAAGAACAATATGAGAAATGATGTAATGCAAGAAAATATGAAGGTGAGGAAAATTAGAGAAAAAAATGAAAGAATCAAAGTTGAGGTAGTTTGGACATGTTAAGAGAAGGAAATTACATTGGAAGGAAGATTATGGAGATGGAACCATTGGGGAAAAGGCCTAGGGGCAGACTCAAGACCAGATGGATTGCCCAAGTGAAGAGGGACCTGCAGGGATGTCACTCAAGGAGGAAATGGCTTCAGACCAAGCAACTTGGAGACAAATGATCTGCATCAGTGACCCCACTTGAAATGGGACTAATCAAGCTGTGGAAGAAGATATCAAGAATTGGATGGAAGGGAGTGGCAGTATCAGGGTTAAATTATGATAGCAATCCTGTTAGTAAAGGGGTGTTAGATTATTTAGAAAAAGTCCAAAGAGAAGTAGGAAGACATTTATTAAATGCAGATGTGTGGCCAACAAAGGAGAAAAATCAAGTAGAAATGGGATGGACAAGTTTTTTATAAGAGAGAAGCAAAAATGAAAATTTTCGATAAATTTGTAATTTATGGATAGTATGAGAATAACCAAAATAGTATTTAATTGGGTTATGGAGTAAAGGTCAAGTAACAAGATGGGTGAGAAAGATAGTACAGTATGCAGATTTAGATAAAGATTTTATGTTAGTATACTTGTACAAAAGATGAAATGATTGTGCTAGGAGAATTGTTGAATGTTATAGTAGCAGAGAATGGGATAATAAAAAGTAGGAAGATGGAGAATTAGTAAGGAGAGTAAAAAGTTTACATATATATAGAAATAAACAGAATATTGTGTGTGAATTAATTTATGAAAATAGCACGGAGAGTTTACTGTGTAAGGCTCAAACAGGATTGTTAGCAACAAGGAATATACACATAAATGGAGAAATGTGGGTGATTTAGGTTATATAAGGAAGGCATAGGGAAATATTAGGCATTTGCTAATAGGATATAAATGCTTACAAGGAAAAAGAGTACAAAACATGAAGTTGTGAGAGCATAAATATAGACCAAGTGATTATAAAAAAGTGGATTATTGGTCTTTATGATGATGTTGGAAAAAGATAAAGGAGATTTAGATATAAAGGTCATTGAGTGGATGAAGATGATGGTGTGGAAATGAGATAAAGCAGGATAGAAAAATAAGGTGGCTAATAAGTTTTTCTGCAACATATAGACTAAAAAATTCCTGACTTCTATAAAGGAGTAACCACAACACATCAACACTAAGCTGTTGAATGCTAAAACAAAAAAATATTTGAATCAGTAGGATAAATTGTAATTTATTTGTGCAAAGCAATATTAATATAAAACTTGCATAATTTTATATAATAGTATCATTTGTATTTTTAGAATATATCACATTATTTTCTAATGGGATTTTTGTAAAGCATATATCATGGGGAAAATACTCATGCATGATCATCATGTAACTATTAATGTATATCCACACTAGTTTATAATGAAATTAAGTTGTCATTAAATATATATATTGTAGATATATATATAGTATTCAATTATTAAAAAAAAAAAATTTTTTTTTATTCTTTTATACATACAGAGATTTATATGTATAGATTTATTATTATGAATAAGCAGTTCTTTTTGTGATTTATTATATAATATTTTTTTTATTAAATAATATGTGTTAAATTTATTTAACTTTCATTTTGTTAAAATAGAGTAAATCAGAAAAGTGTGAAATAAGGCAATTAAGATTGTTAGATTAGGAGATAAAAGAAATGTACACGTGTGAAACAATGAATACATCTGTACAAACACAAAGATGCTTTTACACCTATTTCTGATGGCTATAGATGGCCAGCTTTGTTGTTATCTGTATTTTAAGATTATTTTTACAAAAGAGGTGCTTTGATGTAGATAACGATAGCGATCAATTTTAAGTCTTTATTGATTGTGACCGACGTCAAACTTGTGAAGCTTTGATTTTTTTTTTAAGATAAAGATTTCCAGATGTTTTTTTTTCTTTGGTTGAAATTCGCGATATAAATGATTGAAACAATTTTTTTAATCAGTCAGTCTTAAATTTCTTTAGAGAGATGATCAGTCAGTCATAAATTTTTTTAGAGAGATGATCAGTCAGTCTTAAATTTCTTTAGAGAGATGATGAGTTAGTCATTAATTTTTTTTAGAGTGAGAGTCACTCAAATTATTATTATTATTTTGAGACTCAACTCAGTCGGTCCTTCCTTGTTATTATTCTTAAGCAGAAATGTAAGCTTGGATTTTTTTTTTAAAAGAGAGTGAACGCTTTAATTTTTTTTTTCTCACTCCTTGAAAGTTGAAAAAAAAGAGCAAATGAAATGTGCGTTTATATAAAGCAATTTCCAGCAATATTAAAGAAGAGGAGAGAAATGGAACAAGATTGAATTTATTATAAGTTAGTAATAATTATAAAAATGATATTAACATATTTGGTTATGCATAATACTATGCCTCTGCATTGCTAAACCATTTTTTTCTGCTTCCTGGTTAATACAGAATGAGTCAAAATCGCTGATCTGTCTATGAAGTCATGTATCCAGTAATAACCAACAAAATGATAGATTTTGAAGCCAACCACACAAGCTATATGGAATGCTTTGTTTCTAGTTCCTGGCTTATTAAAAGCTCATTACCTTCGAATGAATGGAGAAGAGGAAATAGGAGGAAAAGAAAATCTATAACAGCCATGTAGAACCAAGTTTGAAGCCATAAATCAAATTTTTGTTGATTTACCTCAATCATCTAAAGTGTCAACAGCAATTATTTTTTTAAAGGAGAGAGACAAGCAAATCCACCGGTACCTACTTATTCAAAGTACTTATAATAACTTTTTTTTAAATGGTAGAAGGAAGCCAATCAACAGTGAATAATAATGGAATTGAAGAAACAAGCAAAGTCAATTGATTCAGCATTATCTTAAAAGTATCTGCAATAACTTTCTTTTTTGTTGTTGTTGTTGTTGGTGAGCAAAGAAAAGCAGTCTGAAAATTCAAATTCAGGACATTAATAAGAAGTAAAAAGTAGACGGGTAAATATGAACTTTCTTTAACCGATTTTATTCTTTTACTTATTAAAAGTAAACCTTAATTTACTGGTCAAAGCAATTTTCTTTTTTGATACAGAAACATTAAAGACTTGTTTATCTATAGTTATTTGCAATATCTCACAACATAGCACAAACATAGTTTAAATCTTTAAACTTAAATTTTTCATTATTTTTTTTTTTATTTTTTTATTATATATTGTAATGTTGAAATGTTTTTTTTTTAATTGTTCTTCAGTTGTTAATGATAATGAGCAACCTATAGATATATGCATTTATAATGTTTTTTATTTTTATTTTATCTTGTTGCATATTAAAAATTAATATATGTATTTTATTTTCTTTCGCTATAAGGTTGCAAAAGAAAAAGATATTTTTATATATGTAATTTATGGGTATACATTTTAAACATATATGTTAACATTACCGAATGCGTGAATGTGTAACTGCTTATCCAAACACATCAAAGAATAGGTTATATATGATTAGTTTAAAATGGTAAATTGAAAAGTAGGGCATTACATTTGAATGGAAATGAAATAACATATACAAGTTTCACCTGAAATTTATTTTATGATATGATGAGTAAGAAAAGTCTTAAATAAGCATTTATAGAATATGTATTTTTTTTTCTAATATTGATTTAAGTCAGCTTATTTTGAGATATCAAGAAAAGTGACAAACCTATATATTAAGTTTATTTGCTTATACTTATATGAATTTTTATATTAATAAGCCATTTATTTAATTGTCGATTTGACTTTAAAGAAGGAAAGAAAGAGTAGTAGTGTTAATAAAATATAATTATATATCTTAATTGGTTTCCGAGTTATTATTAAGAATATTGTGTTTTGTTTTTTTTTTTTTTTTGTCTTAATTCTATCATTTTAATTCATCATCATTGCTCGCAGTTATTAAGTATTACCATTCGTATATATTGAGCAATCACTTGCAAATATTAAGCGTCCGCAAAATAATAGGTAAACTAGAATGTTGATATTTAGGTATTTAAGGATTATGCTTGAGAATAACCAAATTTTGATAATTATAGTTCAACATAGAAAGCTAAAATTGTGTTGTGTCCATGAATTTAGATCATCCTCATCAAAGATGGATATCATGTTATTAGTTAAAAAAATGTTTCAAATAATACTATATAAAAGTTATGATCGCCATCAATCATCATTAATAAATTATAATCATTAAATTTAATGTTTAGCGTAATGAATATATTTTAGTAAATAGGGGTTTATAGAAAATTGAATATTATGCAAAGAGATTCATGATGATCAATCATCACCATTAGTATTATTAAATCCCAGTATGAAATAGGATAATTTTAATAGATGCCTATAAGTTTATAAAGATGAATTTATTGTTGTGAGTTTATTGATAAGCCATGGCTGGTATCATCATCACTATTATAATCATTATTATGATATCACTATTATTATCATTATTATGATATTATTATCATCATCATCATCATTATTACCTTTATTGTGATAAATAATCTAGTTAAATGGCCATCAATATCAATAATGGTCTTCACATGCTTGTTTGGAAGCCATTAATAGGATTATACATGTCTGTTCATCAATATACGCTAATGAGCTAGCAATGTCTATAAGAATCTTTGATCTATAGTATAAACTTTGGTAATATTGGGATCTTGTAATTTTATCAATATAGATAAAATGTAAGAATGTCATTTTTGTTCAATAGTCATCCAAGTCATGTGTAATAAATATGTACTGAATGAGTTTGAACTCAAGTACACTATAAATAGATACTTATCTAGATTGAAAACAATCTAGTGGCACTCATGGGAAAACACATGTACTTAGCTAAACTGAATAAAGAGTGATATCATCCCTTTCCAACTTCATAATATTAGTTTTATAAAATATATTTTTATAAGTTGTCATGAATAGCACCCGTGTGTGCATATGACCATGAATGGTCTTATATATTTGGAAAGAAGGATAGGAAGGATTCTTTGTTAGAAGAACCTAGTATTGGAGATAAGCATAAGGCACTCCAGGAATCTCACAGTGGGTACTTTTATTCAGTTGCTATATTTAATATTATTTTTATTAGATGACAATGGCCAGTATGTTTTATTGTTCAGATGACTGCCCCAATATATAAATAAATACCAAGAATCTTTAATGCTGATATTTTCAAGTGGCACAGTGATTCTATAATTTCTTTATCTATGCTATGATGAATTAATATAGTTACAAATGGTACAGATTGGATAGGCATATATCTAATAATTAATAATTTCCCCTATCTAAATATTTATTATGGTTACAAATGTGACATATTAAAATAGTTACAAATTATAGTTACAAATACATATCTTTTATATTAATTTAATAGTTACAAATACATATTATAATAATTTATAAATATTGTTACAAATACATATTTATATTAATTTATAAATATTGTTACAATATATATTCAGTTAAATATTATTCCTTAAATAGATTATTAGAAAAAATGGAATAATTTTCAGCTTTTAGCTATATGGCAAAGAAAACTGGTATTTTTTATTTTAAATTTACATTTACACATGCTATTATCAAATATTAGCAGTATTCAATCTTTCATATAGACAAATGATAAATATAATTTGTGAAATCTATGATAGAATGGTTTCATCCCAGTATTGGTTATAACTCTAGTCTATTAAATTCTATTCAATAATTTTTTGTTATTGTTTTATATATTTATTTATTTTTAAATCACTATGTGTCTTTTCCTTTGGTTTGCCAATAAAGATTAGACTTGGCCTATATATGTATGATATGTGCATATCTATCTTTCCAAATTCAAAATAAGTAATTCTAGCATGTGTTTTGATCAAATGACCAACTGTTTGTAAACTTTCACAGAGTTTCACAGCAAATGGGTTTATAATCTCACTCTCACATTTCTGCTCATATATTTAGAAGTATTTTTTTTCCAAACAAGTGCTTGATGACTTAGCCAGGCTTTACTTGGGGTATATTAATGACATAAAGATGTTGGTGACTCTTAATGATAGAATGTTAAGAATTCATGTTTACCATTCATGACAAGGCACCCAAACAAATATAATTATAAAAATTACACTGGCAAGATAACTCCATATACTGCATCTGCATCACATTAATGCACCATTATAAAATAATAGTTAGTACAGATAATCTGACTGCATTCCTTGCTATTGTGATAAATCAATATCTTGGTGTAATAATTATAGTGGTGTTGCAAATTATTATGTTTTTTGATATATATATATTGTGACAGTCAGATTATGTATGCTGGATTAACCTAGTTCGAATCCTAAGCGAAAGTACCTCGAAGCCACTCATACGCGAGATATTAAATCAAGAATACTATAACCTCTGCCCTATTTCGCCTATTCTCGAGGCTAATTTACGAACCAACAACACCATCTGAGCCACACATAAATTATTTTTCAACCGGCCAAGCTTAGCACAGCGGTAGAGACATGGACTGGAAACACATAAAGAGCTAAATAGTTAAATGTGCAATAAAAGTACTAAGAAACATGTGTTTTGCATGCCTGGATCATTGAAAAGTAAAATAAAGCATTATAATAAAATTAGGAAACTCAAGCTTTTGATAGTTAAATAATATGTTTAATTAATGGCTTTAAAATATGAATAATGATTTAATGGCCTCCGCTATTCCCCTAAATTAATGAAACAAACTAACTAGACAATAAAAACAGATTAATAGGTTTGCGGTCTAAATCTTTTCTTCCCAATTTTATTAAAAATTGTCAACTCGATCTTCTCGATAAAGTACGATAAAAAAAAGAATCTTTCGCCAAGCAATTCTAATTGCTTTGCGCTAAAAACAGTGTTTAAAAATTATTTAAAACGTATATAGCTAAATCAGATATACGTGATAAGCTAATGGCGGACAAAAGAGGCGTTATCAAAGAGATCAAGTTGGCACACAAAAGAAACTGACTCGTATTTAATTAACAAACATAAATAAAATTGGAAAGAGATTTTAAATGAACAAAAATTAACTATTAAACTTAACCGCAATGGAATACTAAATATTTACACTGGTTAGTAAGGAAGAATAGCGAAGGGAAAAAGGTTACATATAGATAGATGATCACACAATATATATATTTAAGGTTAGTCTAATAAAAATGGTTACATAGCAAATACATATAAATTCACTGAAGCAATTAGAAAAAAAATGAACAAAAGGTAGCATAAGAAATAGTTCAATAGAGGAGATACGATTACCGTCCTTTTTCCTTGGTCATGTTCCCTACGGCGTTCGTGGCTTGATCCGACCGTCGAGATGTAGTTGTCCGGACAATGAAAATATGTAGTATGGTTTCACGAAAAGTTCTCCAGACACGGCACAGAGTTCAGATGACTATTGAGTGGATATTAAGGCATTTTGAATGGTATTCCGGAACCTCGGCGATAGGCAAAGCTATTTATTTGCCTAGCCGAGCATAGTAGAATCCATCAAACTTATATGATTTTTAGCTTGAGCAGGTTCAAACTTCTTCATGATTTGTAGACGATAATTGTAGACTTTTTGGAATAAAATCACAAACAAAATCTGACAGAGTTCTCCTAAGAGAAATCTGAATGCACCTTGCAATAGCAGATCTGAATGAAACTTGCAATAGCAAAATCTGAATGCCTTGCAATAGCAAAATCTTGAATCAACCTTGCAATAGCAAAATCTGATATCAACTGAATCCTTCAAAAGGACAAATCTGAATAATCAATCTTTTGTTCTCCCTTCTATTTATACCCTCTCTGTCAGCTACCTTCTATTGTTTGTATGATCTGAGATCTTGATAAGCCTCCCCATGCTCCTTTGTTTCAAAGCAACACTTTCTAAAAATAACTTTAACTTTTTTACTCTAACTTTCTTACTTCAAAGTTTGAATTCTCTTAATTAAAAAGAAAGAAAGAGAAGGCCATCTTTAATTACACTTGAATGGCTCACTAATTAAAACTATACATTCTTTTAGAAAATGTTGGCAGGCTTATCTCAAAATCAAATCATACTAAATATTTTAACAAAATTTTAACAACAATATATTATTATTTTTTTATAGTAGAATAAGCATTTTATTTCAGCAGAATTTTGCATTAACTCATATATATACGCTAGATGTATATATATATGTTTGACTAATAGGTTAAGCAATTTTTATTAATAGAATGAAATTTATTTAAAACAAAATATTTAAATGTAATACACGTTTAATAAGCATAATTATTTTTAACTCTAATGCAAAACCCTGCTGATATTGGACTATAAACTTAATTCAGGTCTACAATACTAATCAAGTTTATAGGAAGATGTGAAGCATGGATTGGGCTTCAGATCCATTGCTTCAATATATATATATATATATATATTGATATATATATATATATATTGAAGCATTCAGTGTATTTGCACACACAGAGCTTCATGTTAATTGTTGGAAATAGCATACGTCTATAGATTTTTAAAGCTCAAATATCTAATTTTTTTTTTATTTGTTTGTATAGGTGTGTGTCTTGATGAATAAGAGGGCCCATGTATATATATTGTTTTATTGAAATGCATTTTTAAATATATATTTAGAAAGAAAAATATATTTCCATTGTCTTATATATTTGTACTAAAGGCGATTCTTTCCTTGCGAATAACATTTTGATGATTCTGTTTTTTTCTTAAACATTCCAAAAAATGTAGTTGCATGTAAGTGTGAATTTATTTTCTCATTCTTGAGGCCATTAAAAAGCAAGTAAGATTTTCATACCTTGGTGTAATCTTAACAGGATTGTGTCACCTGTTTTAGATAAAAGATCAACCCAGCTAGTTACATGGAAGTGTTAAATTATTTTCTTATCTTTAAACTGATTTAAATCAAAGATCAATCATGCAGTCTGTTTTCATTTCTAACCAAGGCAGTTATAGTATGGGTGTTAAAAAAAATATAGAAAACAAAGAGTGGCTTAGCAAAAGTTTTTATAAATACTGGGCTAAATTTTCGAGAGGGGTCAGTCAAAGTCAAAGAACCAAGACGTAAAACTCAAGCAGTCAGAGAATAAAAATAAAGTTGTTGGCAGTAAAAAAAAAAAGTTTGTGCTTTTTAAAGCAAAAGTTTTAAGAGAAAAGTGATTCTCAACTACTACAGCAATTGACTATATTTAAGCTAAGAAGAGATCCACGCGATGATTTGTGAGTAGGACAAATGTACTTTTCCCTTCTCTAAAAATCTCCAGAAAAATGCATCTAAAAAAGAGGAAGAAAGACAATTGACCCCATGCTGCTGCTTTGAAAGAAGATGGAGAACCAACGTCGAAGCTGGTCTATCCTGAGTCCAGTAAAGCCCCAGGTCAACCCTGACAATGAGTGAACCAGTAGGAAAATATCTGCCTCAAGCAAAGTGACACCGTAATCTATCGCAAGTATAAACTTTCTATCATTAAAAAAAATTATTTATATCTTAAGAATGCCTTCTATAAAAATTCGAACAGATCTATAAAATTATGTAAAAGACTTTCTTAAAGAGATGTGTTTCAAAAGGATGGTTACATATATATATGAGTGTTTTAGTTTTTTGACTATCTTAAAAAAATGTGTGTTTCAAAAAAGACAGTGATAGTTTTTTTTTTATTATTATTATTGCTTTTGACAAGTCAATTTAAATTATAACTAGATTACTTGTTAATGGTTAAAACAAAAAAAAAGTGTAATGTATAATTCTAAGTGGAACAAAAGATTGTTACAGAGTTTATAATTGCAGCTTTTGTATATTTTATTTTGAGATATGCCGGTATGTTCTTTTTAAGTATAATATATATTTGATTGATTAATTTATTTGTGCCAATTTGGTTAAGTATGAGGACAAATGATATTACCCTATGAAACCAATTTATGTATAAATTTGTTTGCTTTATCCCGAATCTAAAGTGGGAAAGGGGTAACGATTCATTTTGAATGGTAAAATAAGAATCAGTCAAAGTTAAATTTCTTAAATCGCGTCTAAGTCTGGCTTAGTTAAAAATGTCATTTATTTAAAAAAAAAAAAAAAAGAGAGAGAAAGAAAAGAAATCAAATATCTGTATAAAAGTCCGCCCTCTTCCCATATATGTATAACCACAATACCTTGTTAAAGAAATTTAAAATATGACTGAGTGTTAAGATTATTTTATTTAATTTAGATTAAGATTCTTTGTGACAATTAAAAAATAAAATGATATATATATATGCGACTATTTATGTGTTAAAAAAAATTATTTAATAATAATAGTGCTTCTTTTTAAAATCAAAAATGGGCAATATTACTTATTGCAAAGATATGTGTTCATCTCACTCTATATGTATATTTAGAGATGCATGCATTTGGGGAAAGAAATATCCCAGCAGTAGTTTATTTTTTTGCCTCTTTAGCGTTTTATGGTTAAGATTTATATTTGAAACACTTGGGCGTTTTATAGCCTATAAGATATGGTTGTCGAATTTCCCCATTATTACTTATTAAATACAGGTTTAGGAAAATATCTATGCAGATATAAGTTAATGCTGTTAATGGGCAAATATATCAGTGGCTTAATAGATTGATCTGTGCCTATATGGCTTTTAATAAGAAATAGATGTCGAGTATGCTATGCAGACTGCCACACGGATATTTTACCGGTCCTGGCGATATGAGATAGCCATGATTTTCTTTGAGCCAATGAATGGGTAGACTCTATAATAATAGGGATTCAAAGCCCATGCTCTATTATTTCCTACACAAGCCAAGCTGAATGCGGATGTGTTATCATAGGAACATATATATATTACTGCTCGACAAAGGAGATTGGCCCATGTTTGCCAATGCTAATAATATAGCCAGCCCAGGATTCAAACCCAGATGCCACTGAATGCTGTAATTAAATTTCTTAATCATACCTGTTGATTATTTTGTGTGAAATAGATAAACCATATTTTTCATATAACTATTAATAATGAAGGGAGCTAAAGTTATGCTTTTGTCCATAACTCCTGCTGGGAATACTAACAATTAAATATAATAATAATAAATATATATATACTTAACTTCCCCTATGTATGTAAACACATGCATAAATTTATTATATATATTCATTTGGCCTCTAACTTAATATAACCAGATATTGTGTTTGCTCTCCAAAATTGGCATATTAATTTTATGGTGGCATATTTCTTGATAGAATATTATATATAATAATAAAAATATAACAACTCAATGTAAAAATTTGTTTTATGCTGACACATAATAATACTGATTATTTACTATGTGTGTAACTATCATTTCTGGTTAATTTATAATTATTGTTTTGATTCACAATGGTTGTGTCATGAACTCCAGTGACTTCATTATGATGCACATCCACATCTAATACTGATGTTCATTATTGTAATCATTATATTTAATAGTTCATAACCTTGGTTGTCATTATTGACAGATGACTTCTTTGTAAAAATTATACATTTATCCTAGTAATATCTAAATACTGTATTCTTGTAAATAACTTATGTTTGAATATTGCAATTCTTGGTAAAATCATATATTTATCCTAGTGGTATCTAAATACCGTACCTTTATAAATAACTTATGGTTGAATATTGTAATTCTTTGTAAAAATCATATATTTATCCTAGTAATATCTAAATTCTGTACCATTATCAATAACTAATAATCAAACATTGTAATTATTATTTTTGGTTAAAAAATGTAAACCCTTACACGATCATAATAAGATTCAAACATGGTTATTATTATTTATATTTTTTAATGATTTGTGTTAATAAATTGTATATATTTACATCATTGTCATGTCATTCCCTAGTTCATCATATCCACTCAACCACATCCACATTTGATTAAGTCATATATCTATTGTAACGATCCGGAGAAAGGGACTTACGTAATCTGCACTACAGGGCGCCATCTAGGCATTTGAACCTAGAAAAATTTATAAAGTAGGCAGATACGTAAGTCAAAAAAAAAAAAAATTTTTTTTTTTTTTTTTAAATTTTGATTCCGGTCGTTAGCCCATGTCACTAGCTCAGTGGAATAGCAGAGATTTAATAAGATAATCTAAGAGTATATATAAAAAAAAGGAATAAAATAAGCCACTGCCAGTAATTAACATACAAACATTTATTTATGCACATATATATAAGATTTAAAATTATTTTAGTATTAATTTTACATTTTAACATTATTTTTAACTTTACCTTAGATTTTAATTTACATTTTAATTTCTATTATATTATAAGTTTACATTTTAATTAAGTTCGCACAGATGGGATTATAAAAGCTTGTTTTAATATGTTGCTATAGATCGGTTACATAGATTACACGGTTAAAAACATTTCAAAGTAAACATAAACGATCAAAATATAAAATCATTGATTACTGACAATTGCGGAGGGAAATTTATACGTAACCCAATAGTATTCACCATAAGATACTTGCATTGTCACCAATAACTTAAAAGACATCCGAATAAATACATTTTAGATACTCACCGTAAGGTATCATTATTTATCGAATGTCTATATATTTTGATCAAATATGGAAACGCAAAACATAGTTAACCAATAAACAATCCATGCAAGCGTCTATAAACAACTTAAATTTAATGCATTTTTATTTAGGATCGAGTATGAATAGACCACATAAATTTGCTTTTGAAAATAAACATTCTATCCCTATTTAACCTTAGGCTAAAATTCGTAGTCAAACTGGCATCAATTCATCTGATACATCGATGTATTCAATGTAATAAAATACGGCAGCACAAAAGGTTAAAAGAAGAAATTGCCTCTTATGAGATAGGAATATTACATCTATCTGCAAAGAAGAGCAATAAAACAAAAAACTCCATAGAAAGGAACTGCGGTATCCGACTTATAATTCCTTCCATAGGCAAACGGAAGTGTGCGGCGTATGAAGCGATTCTGCCCGTAGCGAATCAATATTACATCTACTAATCACATCAATATATCCAATCCATTGACCCAATTTAACCACGAAACAAATAACCTAAGATTACCCTCCCCTAATATAACTTTACAAATCTATACAGCCATTCACGCCCGACTTAAGTTTAACATTTATATAATTAATTTAACGAAGAACAAAAAAAATCATGATAAAAACTTAAAGAATAAAAAATAAATAAATGGAAATGATTTTACATAAATAAATAAAAAAATACATCAAATAACATTTTAACTACTTTAGTCAGATAGGAAACTAATGCAATTATTTTAAATACGAAAAGTTTTTAACTTAATGTTCATTAATTGTAAAGTTCTTACGGTTTTAAACAGTTCATCTTTATCTGTCGTTTGTAAGTTTGAACGGGAATTCCCACGCCGTCCTGAAGATATTGGTATACATTTAGCCGATGTTTTATTTATTCATTCGGAGGTTTTTTAATTTAGTTGGTCCTCAATGTAGGAAACGATAGTTCATTTCTCCTTTCTTTAACAGCTGAAAGAATTGACCGTGCGTCTGTCAATTCCTCCAACTCCGTACTACTACATATAGTCACATCGTAATAATCAATTTCCAGTCACTGATTAATAATTTCCAAATTTTCCTTTTATATTAATGTGAAGGATTGAATTTACATTACGTCACCGATGCGATGGTCCTTTCGCTGCGGTCCGATTCCATAGGGATTTCTTCTTATTTGCTAACAGTTTCTATTGTTTTCCTATCTGACTGGTGTTTTTACATTTAAATGCCGAAGGCTGGTTTACATTTAACTAATTAACAATCATTTCCATTTCTGATTAATTAACCTGTTTTCCAAATCAAAAATATATTTAAAGATAAATTTAAAGATATAATTTCATCTCCAAATCTTTTTAAAATTTAGTTTTAAAATACTTTTTCTTTAATAAAGTTTTATTTTAATAATTTTTCATTATCTGTGCGATTTAATATATAAGAGTTTAAGATGATATTTAATTTCAATTTTTAATTCTTAAAGAAAATTTTTAAATGCGAACTTTTTAATTTACTTTCATGTTTAATAAATTTTAAAAAAAAAAACAATGTAACGAACATCTATGCTCGTTACATATCAGTAAAATTTCCAGTCACTGATTAATAATTTCCAAATTTTCCTTTTATATTAATGTGAAGGATTGAATTTACATTACGTCACCGATGCGATGGTCCTTTCGCTGCGGTCCGATTCCATAGGGATTTCTTCTTATTTGCTAACAGTTTCTATTGTTTTCCTATCTGACTGGTGTTTTTACATTTAAATGCCGAAGGCTGGTTTACATTTAACTAATTAACAATCATTTCCATTTCTGATTAATTAACCTGTTTTCCAAATCAAAAATATATTTAAAGATAAATTTAAAGATATAATTTCATCTCCAAATCTTTTTAAAATTTAGTTTTAAAATACTTTTTCTTTAATAAAGTTTTATTTTAATAATTTTTCATTATCTGTGCGATTTAATATATAAGAGTTTAAGATGATATTTAATTTCAATTTTTAATTCTTAAAGAAAATTTTTAAATGCGAACTTTTTAATTTACTTTCATGTTTAATAAATTTAAAAAAAAACAACAATGTAACGAACATCTATGCTCGTTACACTATGTATCCAAAACCTATGAAATATTAAAAATAATATTTTGAGCTATATTAAAGTATTTACTGAGTATCTTGGATTAAATTAATAAAGTCTAGTGCAGGATAGGCTAAGTTTGAATTGAGAGTCTTTGTTTCTACCCTGACCACCGGGACCGAAGAAAAATGATAACCATTAGTAGCATCAGGAGCGTTGGTTGGATAGTGGAGATTTTGGAGCACTGGAAAATAGGTTAAAGCTTAGTACTGTTCCATGACTACCATATCCCAAACATACTGGGGTTTGACATACTTTTGCTAGGTCTCTGAATCTTGTTGGCTGATCATACGATTCTGAATGTTACAGGGTTATGTATATTTTTTTCCAGGCTTGGCGCCCAATGTGGGGCTTCGATTATATATAAACCCACACACCCTGAACACCTGAGCGATAATTTTGATTTAAAATTTTTTTTATGTAAAATATGTAGATATTTTTCAGGTTTAATGCCAATATGAGGCAATTGGATTTATTCACTCACTTCCATAAAAGGTAGAGATTGTTTCTCAAGCCTGTTACATGGGTTTTGATGTTGTATTGGATTGTGATTGGTGACATGGCGCCCAGAGATAATCTTTGAAAAGGAAATTTTTTTTTCGGGTTACTCTAAATAAATTTTGTCATCAGCCAGGATTCCAATAATCATTATGGATATTACTTTGGTGCATGGATATCATGATAGGAGACACAGACTGATGTGGATATACACAAAAGGGGGGTGGTATTGGAGTAATAGAGTGTGATGATTGAGTGAAAGTTGTCATTTTTAGATCTTAGCAGTTTTCTAGGTGCAGCAGAACAAGCAACCTGTAAGCAAGGGGGGCAGTGACTGGTCTCAATAGGGTAAGAGAAATTTTTATATACTTTATATATATATATATGTACAAATTTGTTTTGATTTATTTTTATGGTACATATGATATTTATGTCAGTTGAATAGTAGATAGGCAGGTATGGACTTAGGATGAATATAAGGAAAGGAGCAGGCAGATGTGGAAATGATGGGGGAAAGGATGAAGATGCATAGGAGATCAGAGGAGGGGAATATATAACACTATGAAAACTAAAAAAATAGTACAAAAAAGAGTATTGTTTAGATGAAGAGATAGTTATAGAAAGCAATAGACTATTATAGTACAAGGAAAAAAATGGAGTGACAATTCAAGACCTATACCAGCTTATGTTAACCATGAACATACAGAGTAATAAAAAAAGAAAAAGAAGACAGAAAGAGAGCAGAAAAGATGAGTGAATTTTCTAAGATAGCAGAGAAAATAAGTGAATACAATAAGAAAGCAGAGGAAACTCAGAGAAAGATGGATGACTGGTGGGGAAAAGGTCAAACAGAGGAAGGAGATTAAAGAGGAATTCAGAAAGAGGGATGAGAACATAAACAAAACTTTAGATAATCTGGAAAAGGCTCCACAGGGGAACTCCAAGACCATCCAAAAAGAAATGCAGAATGTACAAGGACAGCAGGATGAAAGAAGGGACTTGCAACCTGATCAACTAGGAAATATTGAGACAGTATCCCAAGTAACAATTCAAAAACCACTGGTTGAATTGGTTCAGGTATTACCAGAGGTGGAAGTTAGGGAAGAACAAAGTGCTAAATTAGTGTGTGAAACTTCCAGTGAAAAAGATATGGTAGAATGGCAGAAAGAAACACAGACTCTTCCAGAGGAAGAGAAATACAACCTCATTGCTGATGATCAAAAAAGAATATCAATCACTAATAAGGTTACTATGGATGATGTTGTAAAATATAGTTATTCCATGGATGATAACAGTATAACAGCAGAAGTCAAAGACCTAGCCAAACCAAAAGCTTCAATGACTCCACAGATAGTCAATTGTGATAAAACTGCAGTTACAATCAAATGGGATGAACCTGAGGAGGATGATGGCAATTCCATGTGTAATTATGTAATTGAAAGACGTGATAATATTAGTTTAAGATGGGTTATATTCAATGCTGGTTTTGAAATAAATGGAACTTACTACACTGTAACAGGTTTAACTGAATGTTTAGAGTATGAGTTCAGAGTGATATGTCCAAAATGCTGCAGAGATGGAAAAGCCCTCACTTCCATCTAAATCCATCAAAGCCAAGGCAGTATTTATTG
Organism: Epiperipatus broadwayi; assembly: GCA_028023455.1. Classification (NCBI taxonomy): domain Eukaryota; kingdom Metazoa; phylum Onychophora; class Udeonychophora; order Euonychophora; family Peripatidae; genus Epiperipatus; species Epiperipatus broadwayi. The sequence continues at coordinate 3,673,702 of JAQFVV010006239.1, forward strand.
CTAAACCCCTAACCATGATAAAAAGGTTAAATGATGTTAATGGTTATATTCATAAATATGGTAATCTGTGGTGCAAATTTAGGAGTGATCTGCCTACTATCATGTGGTGTATGGATGGAAAGGGACGTGCACCCAGCAATGTGTTTGATGACTTGTATGAAAGCTACAATGACAATGGCTATTATTAAAGCTGGCATTGAGGATTCTGGAAAGAGTGTTGGTGAAATAAGTGAGCATGTGAAAAATAAGCATGAGAGTTGGGTAGAGCCAATCAACTATAAAGTTAATCAGGCCACTAACTTTACACAAATCTACTTTCATGTTCATCATGGCTTCCAGAATATGATAAAAACCCCATTATCAACAGAGGGAAAGAGAATTGATAAAGGAAATCGGAAGGAAGCCTTGGAACACTTAAAGAGAACTGTGGAGAAACAAAGAAAGAGGGGCATACAACCATTTGATTTCCAAATAGGTGACCATGTGTGGGTGCACATGCAAGATGTTGGGGACTCATGGCAGAATCAGTATAGAAAATTCTCTCCATTATATTGTCCACCCTTCAAGATAAGAAAGCTTTGTGAAGAAAAGATATTTCTCATTCAGAAATATAAGGGAATCAGGCAAACATGTGAGGCCCTGAGTTTAAAGCTCTACCACCAGGTACCTCCAGATCCGGGAAAAACATAGAGGATCTTAAAAAAAAGGGTAATGATGGGTACTGATTTTTAAAAGAATAGGGACCATGAATTTTCAAATTAGTATAAAGCTATATGAATTTTTGGGGATATATATGTAGTCAATCACTAACCATAGAATAGATTAATATATTTTTGTTATGAAGTAGTTTGGTTATTCTTTAATATAAACTTCAAGGGTCTCTGCTGTAAAAAAAAAAAGAGAGAGAAAAGGATTTTACCAGAGTAGGTTTGATCTTTTTTTTTATTGTTTTTTTTCTTTTCATAACTTGAGGGATATGTATTTGCACACACAGAGCTTCATGTTAGTTGTTGGAAATAGCATACGTCTATAGATTTTTAAAGCTCAAATATCTAATTTTTTTTATTTGTTTGTATAGGTGTGTGTCTTGATGAATGAGAGGGCCCATGTATATATATTGTTTTACTGAAATGCATTTTTTTATATATATTTAGAAAGAAAAATATATTTCCATTGTCTTATATATTTGTACTAAAGGCGATTCTTTCCTTGCGAATAACATTTTGATGATTCTATTTTTTTCTTAAACATTCCGAAAAATGTAGTTGCATGTAAGTGTGAATTTATTTTCTCATCCTTGAGACCATTAAAAAGCAAGTAAGATTTTCATACCTTGGTGTAATCTTAACAGGATTGTGTCACCTGTTTTAGATAAAAGATCAACCCAGCTAGTTACATGGAAGTGTTAAATTATTTTCTTATCTTTAAACTGATTTAAATCAAAGATCAATCATGCGGTCTGTTTTCATTTCTAACCAAGGCAGTTATAGTATGGGTGTTAAAAAAAATATAGAAAACAAAGAGTGGCTTAGCAAAAGTTTTTATAAATACTGGGCTAAATTTTCGAGAGGGATCAGTCAAAGTCAAAGAACCAAGACGTAAAACTCAAGCAGTCAGAGAATAAAAATAAAGTTGTTGGCAGTAAAAAAAAAAAGTTTGTGCTTTTTAAAGCAAAAGTTTTAAGAGAAAAGTGATTCTCAACTACTACAGCAATTGACTATATTTAAGCTAAGAAGAGATCCACGTGATGATTTGTGAGTAGGACAAATGTACTTTTCCCTTCTCTAAAAATCTCCAGAAAAATGCATCTAAAGAGGAAGAAAGACAATTGACCCCATGCTGCTGCTATGAAAGAAGATGGAGAACCAACGTCGAAGCCGGTCTATCCTGAGTCCAGTAAAGCCCAAGGTCAACCCTGACAATGAGTGAACCAGTAGGAAAATATCTGCCTCAAGCAAAGTAACACCGTAATCTATCGCAAGTATAAACTTTCTATCATTAAAAAAAATTATTTATATCTTAAGAATGCCTTCTATAAAAATTCGAACCTTTAATTTCCTCAGATCTATAAAATTAGTAAAAGACTTTCTTAAAGAGATGTGTTTCAAAAGGACGCTAATATATATATATATGAGTGTTTTAGTTTTTGACTATCTTAAAAAAAATGTGTGTTTCAAAAAAGACAGTGATAGTTTTTTTTTATTATTATTATAGCTTTTGACAAGTCAATTTAAATTATAACTAGATTACTTGTTAATGGTTAAAACAAAAAAAAAAAGTGTAATGTATAATTCTAAGTGGAACAAAAAATTGTTATAGAGTTTATAATTACAGCTTTTATATATTTTATTTTGAGATATGCCGGTATGTTCTTTTTAAGTATAATATATATTTGATTGATTAATTTATTTGTGCCAATTTGGTTAAGTATGAGGACAAATGATATTACCCTATGAAACCAATTTATGTATAAATTTGTTTGCTTTATCCCGAATCTAAAGTGGGAAAGGGGTAACGATTCATTTTGAATGGTAAAATAAGAATCAGTCAAAGTTAAATTTCTTAAATCGCGTCTAAGTCTGGCTTAGTTAAAAATGTCATTTATTTAAAAAAAAAAAAGAGAGAGAGAAAGAAAAGAAATCAAATATCTGTATAAAAATCCGCCCTCTTCCCATATATGTATAACCACAATACCTTGTTAAAGAAATTTAAAATATGACTGAGTGTTAAGATTATTTTATTTAATTTAGATTAAGATTCTTTGTGACAATTAAAAAATAAAATGATATATATATATATATGCGTCTATTTATGTGTTAAAAAAAATTATTTAATAATAATAATGCTTCTTTTTAAAATCAAAAATGGGCAATATTACTTATTGCAAAGATATGCATTCATCTCACTCTATATGTATATTTAGTGATGCATGCATTTGGGGAAAGAAATATCCCAGCAGTAGTTTATTTTTTTGCCTCTTTAGCATTTTATGGTTAAGATTTATATTTGAAACACTTGGGCGTTTTATAGCCTATAAGATATGGTTGTCGAATTTCCCCATTATTACTTATTAAATACAGGTTTAGGAAAATATCTATGCAGATATAAGTTAATGCTGTTAATGGGCAAATATATCAGTGGCTTAATAGATTGATCTGTGCCTATATGGCTTTTAATAAGAAATAGATGTCGAGTATGCTATGCAGACTGCCACACGGATATTTTACCGGTCCTGGCGATATGAGATAGCCATGATTTTCTTTGAGCCAATGAATGGGTAGACTCTATAATAATAGGGATTCAAAGCCCATGCTCTATTATTTCCTACACAAGCCAAGCTGAATGCGGATGTGTTATCATAGGAACATATATATATTACTGCTCGACAAAGGAGATTGGCCCATGTTTGCCAATGCTAATAATATAGCCAGCCCAGGATTCAAACCCAGACGCCACTGAATGCTGTAATTAGATTTCTTAATCATACCTGTTGATAATTTTGTGTGAAATAGATAAACCATATTTTTCATATAACTATTAATAATGAAGGGAGCTAAAGTTATGCTTTTGTCCATAACTCCTGCTGGGAATACTAACAATTAAATATAATAATAATAAATATATATATATACTTAACTTCCCCTATGTATGTAAACACATGCATAAATTTATTATATATATTCATTTGGCCTCTAACTTAATATAACCAGGTATTGTGTTTGCTCTCCAAAATTGGCATATTAATTTTATGGTGGCATATTTCTTGATAGAATATTATATATAATAATAAAAATATAACAACTCAATGTAAAAATTTGTTTTATGCTGACACATAATAATACTGATTATTTACTATGTGTGTAACTAACATTTCTGGTTAATTTATAATTATTGTTTTGATTCACAATGGTTGTGTCATGAACTCCAGTGTGACTTCATTATGATGCACATCCACATCTAATACTGATGTTCATTATTGTAATCGTTATATTTAATAGTTCATAACCTTGGTTGTCATTATTGACAGATGACTTCTTTGTAAAAATTATACATTTATCCTAGTAGTATCTAAATACTGTATTTTTGTAAATAACTTATGTTTGAATATTGCAATTCTTGGTAAAATCATATATTTATCCTAGTGGTATCTAAATACTGTACCTTTATAAATAACTTATGGTTGAATATTGTAATTCTTTGTAAAAATCATATATTTATCCTAGTAATATCTAAATTCTGTACCATTATCAATAACTATTATTTTTGGTTTAAAAATGTAAACCCATACACAATCATAATAAGATTCAAACATGGTTATTATTATTTATATTTTCTAATGAATTGTGTTAATAAATTGTATATATTTACACTGTTGTCATGTCATTCTCTAGTTCATCATATCACTCAACCACATCCACACTTGATTAAGTCATATATGTTTGTATCCAAAACCTATGAAATGTTAAAAATAATATTTTGAGCTATATTAAAGTATTTAGTGAGTATCTTGGATTAAATTAATAAAGTCTAGTGCAGGATAGGCTAAGTTTGAATTGAGAGTCTTTGTTTCTACCCTGACCACCGGGACCAAAGAAAAATGATAACCATTAGTAGCATCAGGAGCATTGGTTGGATAGTCAAGATTTTGGAGCACTGGCAAATAGGTTAAAGCTTAGTACTGTTCCGCGACTACCATATCCCAAAAATACTGGGTTTGAAGTACTTTTGCTAGGTCTCTGAATCTTGTTGGCTGATCATACGATTCTGAATGTTACAATATAAAATTCTGAGATGTATTTAGCTTGAATACCTTTAGTAATTTGCAATTGATAGTATTTTCTGCATAATAAGTCTATGCCAAATTTTCAAACATGTTTTATATTTTCCCTTTTGCAATATAGAAATTAAACAGAAACTTAATTCATTAATAAATTTTACACTGGTTCAATTCGTTATCAAAAAAATTTATAAAGTTAAATCAGTAATACTAAATTCACTGCTGAATATGGTATATTGGTTATTGCATTCATGTCTCTTTCTGTAATATAGAATTTAAGTCTATCTTAGAGACCTTGAAAAAAATTTTGGATCAAAGCAGGCCTATGTTTTTTTTTTCAAGTAGTCATTTAGATAGTGCTCAGTAAATTGTTCAGTAGTTATTATTAATTGGAAATTAATTATTAATAAACTAAAGCTATAGATTAATATGTGTTGGTCCAGTGAATATTATGGCATTGACTTAAAAAATATGATGCAGTTTTCATCCTTGGTGAATTATTCAATTCTTTTTTGGGGAAGGAGGAATTTATTTTGTAATAGATTATTTAGAGACTTCTATAACCTTTTTTTAAAATAATACTAATTGGCCAGCATTTATATATTTTAAATAATAATAATAATAAACAGCCACTTATAGATGAGTATGGCTATTCCAATTCCAGTTTTAAAAAAAGGCCAACCCCCCCTCTAGAAATGACATTTACATTGACTATACAAACTAACCTGTAAATTACAAATCCACATATAGAACATGTGAGTCAATTTTTCTGTTTATTTGATATTTTATGCATTCTTTTGATTTCTTCAGAAAAAAAAACTTTTTTTTTAAATACTTCAACATTATGTCTAATTGTTGCTCTCCAATGTATTCTATTCTCTGGGATATCTTTCCAATGGAAACAATTGTCATAGCACTTCTTTAAAATGTCTAAGATAATCGTTATGTTATAGATGGGGTCCACATTTTCGATGACCATCCTCAAATATACTATAAAACCCCTTTTTAGAAAGTCTTCCATTGTCTATTCATTTTACATGTCCAATCCAATAAAGATGTGATTTTGCAAAAGTGGACTTATTAATAGTATCATATTCATCAAAGTGAAGAACATCGATTGTTTTTATGATCTTGCCTTTGTATTTTTAAAATTTTACAGAACATTCTTAAATGAAACTTTTCTAATGTCTTTATATTTAGCCAATACAAGGTCCAAGTTTTATCTCCATACAATAAATTAGATAAATAACAGCTGTATATATATAATTTTGTTGCAGTAGTTATTTCCCTATGAAATACTTTAATTTTTAACTTGCTAAACATCTTAGTATATTTTTCTCCTTATAAGTTACCAAGGTATTTAAACTGAGAATGTAAATACCTTAGAAATTAGAAAAGTATTCAAATATTTTATTTTAATAATATCACTCTTAAACCATTTATAATAATAAAAATATAAACGTTTATCCAACTCTAAGAAAACCATGGAGAAAAAAATATGCGCAAATGAATGTTAATGAGATGGGGAAAAAAGTCATGGAACAATTGCTAGTAGAAAAGAAAAACTTGTGTATTTGAATTTTTAATTGGCCTTCTAAGCTATATAGTTCTTATAGTGTTATTATTAACCATTCAAGAAAAAAATAATTAAAAATTATAGTTATAGGCATTGACACAACTATTCAAGAACTAAAACTATTGATGATTAATATTGACAGAGCTCAATAACCTAAGATACCATTGAATACTAGTCAATCTGCTTATAAATGTACATGTTACTATAGTCATCTTTGACTTGCTGTCAAAACAAATGATATGAGTTTTCTAGCATTCTATGTCATTAAATTATAAAGTTATATATATAAACATAGATAATCAGTGATATCAGATTCATTGACAATGTTATCCCCAAACATGTTTCTGGCTAGTGACTTTCATCAATGGAAATCATTAAATTACACATATTCATCTGGAAGTTATCTTTATTTTTATTAAACTATTGAAGTTAAAGTTTCAAATAATCTAAAGTTTTGAACTCAATCTACCCTTTGATTCTTTTTAAAATGATAGTACAACAACAAAGATTCCAGAAAGCTACTCCTGTTTTTAATAAGTTAAAGAATAATATTTCATCATAGGGAAATAACTATAGTAGCTAAATTAGTTGTATATAGAGTTTTATCTAATTTTTTATATGAAAGTGAGATTTGACATCCTATCAAACACAATGTAAAGGCATTAAAAAGGATTCATTTAAGAGTGCATCATACATTTTTTTTAAAATACAATGGCAAGATTATTAAACCAATCAACAGATTCTTCAACTTGCCAGTTGTGATTCTATAGAGTCCACTATTATAAAATCACATTTTTATTATATTGGAGATGTAAAATGAATAAATAATGTGTCTTTCTAAAAGAGTATTTTGTAATGAAGTTGAATGTGGTTTTCATGGGAGAGGTAGACTCATATATTTTAAAAGGATTATTTCAAAAACATTCTTAAAAAAATGCAATATTGATTGATCCCATGGGAAGATATGGCAGAGAATAGAATACATTGGAGAACTAATTTAAACATGGTGTTGAAATATTTCAAAAAGAAAAGTTTTCTATTGAAGAAATTGAAAGATAATCTCACAAAATATCAAGAAAATAGAAAAATGGATCAAGATGTTTTATATATGATATATTTATGTTTCACAGATTGTGTTTGTATAGTTATTGACAAATTTATTTTTGGTGCTGTTTTTTTTCTTTTTCCTTGGAATTGTCATACTCATTTATGAGTGGTTGTTAAATGCATGTGTTGCACACTACCCACTTTATAATAATGACTTCCATTAAATGTCTTTTTACTATAACTAGTTTTATATCAAGGATGTGTATATTTCAATAAAGTACACCATCAAGAAACCTGTTTTCAGCATCCACATAGACAAATCTCTAAATAAATGTTTATAGTTTTGCGTTCAATATTTCTTACATATTTCTTTATTTATTAAGTAAATGGACTAAATCTAGTATTTGTAAAAAAAATCAAAAATATTTTACTTTAAAACACAACTTAGAAATAATTAAACTAACTAAATATAACATCTGTGTGGCACAAGCTAGTAAACAATAATCAAAATTTCTATAAAAAAAATAAAAGTTTTTCTGCAAGCACTAAAATAGTTAGAAAATGTGATAACCTCATTGAGAAATAAAAAAACTTAATGGTCTGGATTAAGAATCAAACCAGTCATAATATTGTTTTAAACCAATCATTATTTAGAACAAGACTTTAAGTTTACTTAACTTTTAATTGATATGGAATGAAAAAGCTATGGACAAAAATTTTGAAGTTTATTAACTTTTTTTTTCCAGTTGGATCTTTAGATTTAAAACTGAAGTAATTTTCTTACCAACAAGATCCAGAATGAGTGATATTTCTTCAAAGAAACTGCAGAATATTTTCATTCTAATTAGACATTATTGTCAAAGAAACAGCATTTTTTTATTATTGATAAAATGGCTTCATATTGAAGTAGGATTATTTAGAATCTAATTAATGAGGAATGGTAATGACTGGCTTTAAAACTGCATTGAAACTTATTTTTATATTTAGGTTGTTAATAATGATGTTTTCTTGATATAAAAAAAGGAAAGTGACTGATTTCATTTTGGAAAAAAAAATATCCTTAAGTTGGGGAATTATTTAATAAGAATGAATCAGAATTAATAAATAGTAAAAAAGAAAAAAGAAATTCATACTAGGATTATTTATGCTTTTAAAGATTCTAAATTTGTATTCACATGATTATGCAAAATGTTTAATGAACTGTAAGAGCATTAAATTTGTGCTTGAAGAATATGAATTTAAAAAAAAGTCTGAAAATTATTAACATAGTGCTTTAGAAAGTGTTAAATCTATATAAAAACGTGGGCAAAACATTTACTGAGAATAGTGAGCATCAAAGTATTTATGAATTTAAAAATTGAAAAGAGTTAGGTTTGACAAAAATTCTGTCATCATTATTTTAATTTTTAAGTTTTTAATTCATAATGGAAACATTATTTAAACTGCAAAATGCCCCCCTCCCCCCAAAAAAAAAAATTGCTGCTACTGCACAAGAAGTATGTTATGTTAAGTTCATGATTTAAACATAAGCATTATATTTTTTATATTTCATCATCATCAATATTCATCGTAAGAATAAAGTAGAGAATAATACTTTTGTTTTTAATATACCCAGTTTATGCATACATATGTAATTAAACTTAGTACTGTTCTTATTAAATGCTAAAAAATGCTGGGATTATTAAATTGAGATCAGGGTCATATAGCATCATGGGTGTACTGACCAAATGTGTAAAATTTAAACAGAATTCTCAGAATAGCTTAGAACTATCTATATAATCTGAAAGACAATTATATAGATTTCCACATACTTCTATTATTATCCCATGCTAATGAAAAGACTGCTGAACATATGTACATACAAAATTTTTGATACAAGAAAATCATAGTACATTAAGGCAGAATATCACAGAAAAACAATTGAATATTTATTAAAATAAATACTTACACATAATTTATTTTAGAAATATTTATATTTGGATCATTATGTAATGATTTTCTTTATATTATAAATGCATACAGGAATTTTATATTATTTTAAAAATAGTAATACTGTTCAATTGATGTGTTTTATTGATTTATTAAATTACGAATAATTAAAAAATAAAGAACTGACAAATGTTCTTCAATAACATAAATAAATCATTTTCTGATTTACACATAGATATTAAATATTTCATTCTGCCAAAACTCTTTACAGCAGTGCTGCAAGAAGTATTTTGTGGATTAAAATGGGAAACTAAAGGAGTGAAAGTAAATGGAGAGTATTTAAGTCATTTAGATTTCGCAGATGATGTAGTTGTTTTTGCAAATAATGCTTCAGAGCTGCAGGAAATGTTGCAGGAGTTAGCAGATGAAAGTAGAAAAGTAGGACTAAAGATAAATGTTAAAAAGACTAAAGTAATGTTTAATCGATTTGCTCAAAATATGAAAATAAAGATTGATTATGAAGAATTAGAAGAAGTTAACAGTTACAAATACCTTGGTCAGATTATTAATACAGATGGAAACATAATGGAGGAAATTAATTATAGAATTAAACTTGGTTGGAGTGCTTTTGGTAGAAATAACTTGATACTAAAAGGAAATATGCCTATGTGTTTGAAAAGGATGGTTTTTAACAAATGTGTTTTACCAGTTCTTACTTATGGATCTGAGGCTTGGACTCTTAATAGAAGAGCAATACAGACTTCAGAACACTCAAAGAAGTATGGAGAGATGCATGTTGGGAGTAACAAGAAGGGATCGAAAATGCAATGTATGGGTAAGAGAACAAACAAGTGTTATTGACCTCATTGAAAAAATTAAAAGACTGAAGTGGAGTTGGCTGGACATATTGTTAGAAGAGATGATAACAGATGGACAATTGAAATTTTAAACCGGATTCCAAGAGATTGTAAAAGACACAGAAAGAGACCACATGTGAGATGGATGGATGAAATAAGAAAATGTGCAGGGGTGTTGTGGAGAAGAGAAGCTAAAGATCAGAGAAGATGGATTAAACTTGGAGAGACCTTCATCCTGCAGTGGATTGATAATGGTTGATGATGATGATGATGATTAAATATTTCATAGTTTGAAACAAAAAAAAATGTGATTTTTTAAAATCATAATATATATATATATATTGTAAGTGGTCATAGAGATAAGCACACATGTCTGGTAATAAAATATTTCAGTTAATGATTATTATTTTCATTAAATCTACTGGTCAATATTCTATTTTAATAATATAAAGCAATAAATAGATTTAGGTATGGTACTATATATATATATATATTGTAGATATATAAAATATTGATAATTTATTGATACAATATATATATATATATTGTAGCCCTTGGATTTGTCCAAGGCTCCATTTTTTTAAGTTAGCTATGAAAGAGAAGGTTTCATCCAAATTTTCCTCATAATATATGTATTTTTTTTCTGTAATAAGAAAAGTTTAGCCAAGACCGAGTTTGAACCCATATTTATAAACTCCATTTTTTTAAGTTAGCTATGAAAGAGAAGGTTCCATCCAAATTTTCCTCATAATATATGTATTTTTTTCTGTAATAAGAAAAGTTTAGCCAAGACCGAGTTTGAACCCATATTTATAAGGGATTGCATATATTTGACTAGTAAGCAATCTAAAAATTTATTGTTAATGTGTTTATAACCAGAGGATTATTTTATTTTAATTTATGGGTTAAATTGATATTAAGAAAATATTAGAAAAAGCAAGATTTACACATTTGTTGATAGAGAGATGTGTGACTGTTGAAAACTATATTAGATAGTGATGATGAGTGGTCGTTGTTTTATGCTAGGTTAGAAATAAATAATTCATGAAAGTAAAAAAATAAAAATAATAATAATATAGGTAGAATAGTTGTAATAAATAAAGATTAAGGCATTAAAAATCTAAATTTAAAGAAAAGTATATACCTGTGATGTGTGTGTATATAATTTAATTGTAGATCTTAATGGTGCAATTTACAATTAATAATCATTTCTTACATGTTGTAAAGCAATTTTAAATAAAAAAATAAAATCATTTTTAATTTTAATATTAGCAGCCAAATTTAATTTAAAGTCTGAGTTTAAAACAGCTGTAATATATATCTGGTTTCACTATTAAAGGGAAAAAATAAGATTACTTCTAGTATGTGTTCAAGTGTGCTGGTCTGTCAAATACCAAAAATTAATTGGCAATTATAACTCTTAAATTGTAGAGTTAATTGTGTCTGTTTAAAATGGAATTTGTGCCTGGTTTTCTGAAAGAGCAACAAGGTTAAAATTAATTGAGAAGGGGGAACATGTCAATTAATTATAAAGATAATAAACAGGTGGATGTCTCTATAAAAGCTGTGTTAATAGAAGGGGAGGGTTTTTTATTTTGAACTTGCTTATCTGTTGTAGTTTTCCTTCATTGACTTAAAGAAAACTGTCTTATAAAATTTAAAATCGTTTTTTTTGCACTTTTTGTCTCTTCAGAATAATTTGGCTAAATCTAATATTGTCGTAAGAGAAGACAATGTATAGTGAGTAAATTTTAAGTGGGCACACACTTGAACCTCCAGAAGTCAACCACAACAGATGGTAATAAAAATTTAAACCACAGAAGTTAAAATTTGAGTTTAATATCGTTTATATATATGCAAATAGTAAAATTTAAAACTCAAAAGTTTGATGTATATGTAAGTCAATTTAAATATATAAAATAAAATTAAAATTGGAAAAGGACAATCAAAAACAGACTGATATTGTGAAAAAGTTAAATGAAGGCTGTTTAACTGAAACCTGCAGAAAATTACAAAGTTTAAAGGTAATCTACCTAGAGTTGGAAATGAGGAATGCATTTAGCAAAATAAAAACTGTAGATATGATGGCCAAGGAATCAAACTCTATCAAAAGAACTTTTCACTACAAGGACTTATATGCTCTTATAAACCGATCAAGAAGGAATGAAAGAAAAAATAAAAATAAAAATCATGAACTTGGAAGGACACCTGTGAAAAGACTTATATAAGTATAATTTTTTTTATTATTATTATTCACTCTTTATGTGTGTAGGACATTTAATATATATATATAAAACGAATTTCTTTCTTTGTAGTGTATCACATATATCATCTATTTTAAAATTAATTCATGTAATAATTACCATTGTATTATTTTGGAGGTAGAAATTAATTTCAAATGATTTTATATATGTTTATTTAAATGCTTTTGCTATTATGGTCATTTTGGGGGTAGATGAAATTTATATCATGTCATTCTGATATGCCTTATTTAAAATGCTTTACAATTTTTTTTAGTTAAAAAAACACTTAGAGATATTATTGTTAGCATCAGAAGTTATTGTCAAATGCTAGAGACTTATAGATGAATTTCTTGCCTATTGAGTTACATCATCATCATTTTTTTTATAAAAGTGCATGGAAATAGTTTTGAGAATTTTGTGTGCATTTCTTATTGCTTATTATTATTGTTATCATAGATTTAAGGCCAGAAACAAGCTGATTTATGCTTGGAAAATTTATGGGCTCATGTTCCAGTAAACTAATTTGCAAGAATATTAAAGTTGTGAAAGTTTTACTTGTATAATTTGATGTTTCGACGTGTATGTGTGTGGATAGACAGAGATCTCCACAAAACTCAGTGAAGTCTAGCTCACTAAGATTTATGCGATATTCATAAAGTATTTGAACCTAATGGAAGAGTTTTCCCACTTGAGTATTCTCTACACCATAAGGTTTCTTATTTTGATGGCCAGAGGTATTTGGTATACCTATGTTTTTATATGACTAGCGATAAAATTCCTAGCATATCTTAACCTTAGTGAAAAGGTTCTCTCTTATTCGGGTCACTGCCTGCCTCATATTAATATTTGATATTCCTTACATGTGTATGAGAGGATAGCCATGATAAGCATTATTATAAGTATTGGATACTGGGTTGCAAACTCAATTTAATGTCAGAATGAATGCAGTTAATGTATGTGCAATTGGTGTATTTGAATATTGTTTTTGTAGATTTGATTTAGCATTCGAGCCAAAAATAATTAAGTTAATAACTGTTAAGGGTTAAATAAAACTTACGAATGATTGGGCACGAGCAATGCATATATAAATTTATTAATAAATATTTACATGGCCAGCTGAGAACTTCGCTGGAAAGGTAGTATTGTTAAAATATTATTGTGTCACAAGAACATGAGCATAGAGAGTGCACTATGAAGATGTTTGATCTTAATGCCAATTTATTTGCAATGACTTAGTCTTACTATTGTTAAGTTATCTCTGTTGTGAAGATTAGGGCAAAAGAATATTTAATCGAGATGATAGGATAAGATCAAAAAATTTATGAGGGAATATTAACTTTAGATTTGTTAACTAAAATTATTAAATTTAATTAGGGGAGAAATCGATTATGTATTTTCTAAAATATATCAGTAATAAAAAGAGAAAGCATTGTAAACAGGAAGAAACTGGTATTTGCTATATTTAAGGTAAAAAGAAAGTGTAGATATAATGTAATGTATATGTTTTTGTATTGATATTGAATTATAGTTTGTCAAATAAAATTTGTTATTTGTTTTAAATAAAATTTGCATGTGTCTCCATGTTTTTGTGGGTTATTATTATCTAGATATTTCCAATCCAATCATACATTGATATATTATTATGAATATTTGAATTATCATATACGTAACTGATATTTAGTAAAACTATTTAAAAGGTTAATTTCAAATACTTAAAATGACCAAATAATTTAATATTGTTGAAATATAAATCATGAATAGAGATAGTATTGTGTGATAGCGAGTGCAGAGGGTGGGCATAAAATCCTTTCTCCATCCGTTGTATTCAAACTTCTCTAGGCGCATTTTATTTTTATATAATTTTGTTATAATCGACTATGTTTTATGATGTGTTTATAAAGATTTAATAAGCTTAAAATATTCCAGCTTTAATGTAAATTGATATTAAACTGCATTAAAGACAATCGAGATCACCCTGGAGGTGATCAAGAGAGGAATGTTTATCACCAATAACCTATCCAGCTTATTCGATTTCCACACCTAATTATTCGAAGAAGAAAAAACCCTGAGAAGAGATTATAATGAGAGAAATGAGCTAGCAAAGATGTAAGATTTAATGATAAAATAAATGATAGTGTAATAGACATATGGATGTGAAATTGATGGAGGAGTGGATCAGGAAGGTGGAGATGAATACACCTGGGTCTCTTTTTACGCGGACTTATTTAACATGATTTTGAAGTTATGCAATTCGTGTTTCACCAGAAGTCGATTTCCGATAATGCGCTATTACTTTAAATAATAAATTTCACGCACTTACGTTATTATATTAAAAGTAATAGCACATTATTGGAATTTGACTTTCATCTTAGTAATTTCAATATTTTCAGTGCTTTATAATAGTAAGATTTTATGCAATAATCATGATTTCCACATTTTATGTATACACATATTACATTTTACAAGATTATAATGTAAATTTGTTCAAACATTGTGCGTGTTAATTTTGCATTTTAAATCACATTCTGTTTTTGCTTTTTAAAAAAAAACGTAATCAATTATTTTCTTATTAATGACACTAATCATTAATGTGCTCTTAAATTCCAATGAGAGCTAAATGGTTGTATGTCTGGATATGGCAAGCTTCGTAAACAATTAATAAATCATCATCTCAAAGATTAATTACTAATTACGTTGTCACCAGAAAATCATAATAATTAAAACGTGTATAAAAAAATGTAAATTACTGTATTGTAAATTATGCATAAAACTATATTATTTTGAATAGAATTAAATATTATAGTTAAAAAAAGTTTGTCTTGTATCAATTATTTTCAAATTTGAAATTTTTTATTAGTCATATTTTATTTCCTTATTTTTTTTGCGCACGGATTTTAAAGTAATTTTACATTGGTGCTTTGCTTTTACACGAATTTTGAAAAATCACAGACCGCATTCCTCCTTTTTCAATGTAAGTTACATCTATTTTTGCGTGATTTCGTTTGCACGTGTTTTCTGAGGAACCTATCTATCATGTAAAACGAGACCCAGGTGTATAGAACTTTGTAATTAGAATAAAATTTAATTGTAGCTTTAATCTTAGTGAATTGAGAATGCACTGAGAATAACATGGAATTCTTAAAGATATTAATACTGTCAATTTTAATGCATTCTCAGTGTTCTCTAAATTGATTATGTATTAGCCCATTCATGAAATGTTATTAATAAGAGTGTTGAATTGAGATTTAACCTTTATATTTTATTGGAGCTGCAATTTGGCACCCTGTCAATTAAGCTTATAGATGTTCTGTATCATCATCATCATCTCAGTAGGCCTCAGAAATAGTGTCAGCTGGGACTGATGAAGTATCCATCGATCCATCCTTAAAATGTTGTAATTGGCATGCAATTTAGCTGCGAGTGTGTAAATGCCATATAGATTTGAATATAGTATAATTAATCCATAATGTGGATGTGCGATCATTTGAATAAATTCTCATTGGTTAGAATAAAGTTATAATTAGCTTAAACTATCCAATAATATAGATGATATTTGTAAGATCTCCCAATCGTTTTAGTTATATTTAAAAGACAATGTAAATGATCGATCGAGAGATTGCAAAATGCATTTCATGTTAATTTAATAAGTTTTTGTAAAGTTAACAAAATAAAGAATAACTTTTCATTTGTTTGAATTGATTTTATTTAGTTACAATTGGCTTGTTACGCGGTCGCACAAAGGAGATTATATTTAATTTATACGGATGAATTATATTAATTTATACTTATTATACTAGAATATATATAATTGATGCATTGCATATTCAATTGATACTTAAGAAATGCATCTGTCATTAATTTATATTTAAGAAAATGTTCATCTTTTAAAAAACCAAGATTTATAATAATACACTTTAAATTATAATTTGTTAGAAATGACCCTTAAATATTTTGTTAGAAATGGCTCTTATATTTTCATTTGGTTAGAATATATATATATATATACACACACATAGATGTACATATAAAAATAAAATAATTCAATTTTTAATAACTTGTTTAAAATGGTACACAAATCTAAAGATGATATATATAATAAATTAATAATTTTTATTATCTGACTGTGATTTTTCTAAGATAAAATAGAACAGATATTTACATATTCTTAAATGTATGTATTGAATTAACTATGTCCATGGATTGTTAATATAATAAAGAATAGAAATTAGATTATATTCATGTAAACAGAGATAATATTTAGCTCTTGGTGTTGCTAAAAACTATCAGTTACTTCTTATTGACAATCCTTGAGATTAAATAAGTTTTCTTATTAACCTATAATAGTTCTTTTATTGGATTTCTTTTTACTTCAACAAAACCTCCAACAAAAAAGCTATTATAAGTTAATGAGAAAAACTTGTTTAGCATCAAGGATTGCCAATTAGTAGCAATTGATAGCTTCTTAGCAACATTAAGAGCATGGATATAATCTCATTTTTATTTTTTATTATATATATATATATGCATTTGTAATTTTCAAATATTTCAATTATTGATTTTAATTTATTTTTTAAATTATAAAATCAAATGGTTTTATAATATAATTCTTTCTCTACTTACATATACATAAATATTGATTATTATTTCATATTTTATGATTCTCATTTATCATTAACATTAAAAAAATATATACTCTTTCAGTTAAAAAGTATTTTTACTGCTTTGTAAAATCAAGCATATACACAAAAATTTTTTTAAATAAATTATAAAAAGAGAAACATTACCTAACTTTTTGAATATCCCCCCCCCCCAAGTTCTTTTCTCTTGGGACTTCAAACTGCCATTGAGATTTATTGTTTTCCATGACAGTTACTTCTATTAAAACTTTTTTAAATGTTGATCAGTTCTTATTTTTAAAACAAATTAATTCTATTTGTATAGAGAAATTATTTCTTTTGAACAATAAACAAATTTTTCTTGGCACTGTAATCACTGTTAATATTTTAAATAATACTTACTCTATATATTTATACTCATAAAATTTTCTATTAACTGATTATGCTTCTATACATATGTATAATAGATTCATTTATATATTTGTTTTGATTACAACTAATTATGGCTTTCAATTCAAGTTTAGCTTCAAAACTATCTGAACTTTGAATAATGTGAATAGTGGTTACACACCACACAGGTTGTGATTTATCAGAAAGCTCTACAGTATATGTATTTCTGACTACCCCCAAACTTGAATAGTTTGGTGAATGTAAGCAACTGCTTTTCTTTTTTGATTCTGCCAACATTTTAATTAAATTCACCCAGTACTTATAATCATCTTAAAGAATGTACAAAAAGGTAAGTAGGATTAGTTAAAGTATTTTTCTTTTTAATTAAGTAAAACAAAATTATAAATATGATATGTTGCTTGTTGTTTATCTTATATTCATTAAAACAAAATAGATTCATAAATAATTTTTTAATTAAAATTCTTTATTAATCTACTCTAAGTATAAACATATTGAAAACAGTTTTTATAATTACATCTATCTATTAAAATTAATATCTTTGTTTAAAAAAATAATTCTTTTTTTTTTTTTTTTTGGTTACATTAAAAATTTTAAATTTTGTTAAAATTAGAAATAAATTAAATAATAATCCACTTATATTAGAAATATCTTTTTATTTAAGTAATTTATATGGGATCAAAATATATTACTACTAAATCAATTAATATTTAAGCATTCTAGATTTTATTTGGTTTAAGTTTTATATGCCATATATCCAAACACACTATTATGGCTATACATCCACTATTTTATGGGCCATGGTGCAATATGAGATTGACTTGGTTTAGTATTAAACAATAAAAAAATATGAAGTATTTAATCTAAATAATGTCAAATTAAATAATTTTAATTATTTAATAGCAATCCAAAAATTGAATATTGTACTCCATCAGGCATTTATTATGAGTACTCCCCTCCCAATATTAATATGGTATAGTAATAAATACACCTTTACTCTTCATAAGTTATGGAAAAAATTACACAAACTACATATAAATTTATATAGGATATATTTAAATTTTATTAATTAAGTTTTTGCTTTACAACTATTTTTAATTAGTTAGAAATTATGACAGCATTGTTTTTCTTTTGCTTTATGTACAATCTTGAGAAATCAATGTTGGGATCAGGTCTAATAGATTAGAAATTCTTAATTGTGATCTTCACATGTGGCAATGCATCAAATGAATCATCTTGGATTGAATTCAGATAAGAAAGTTTCAACTTGATAAAAACATTATGAATAGATAGCACTATTAGAGATATTCCTGGTTACCATAAATGTGATCTGATAAAGATGCTCTCAAAATTACTCATTCAACACAAACAGGATAATATATCATGCCTCAATTACTCATTAAAAATTGTAATTAATATTAATGGTGGCAAAATGGAATAGTAGTAGCAATACATATAAACATAAAATATAAAAATTATATTTGATATGGACT
The DNA here is from genome assembly GCA_028023455.1 of Epiperipatus broadwayi. NCBI lineage: Eukaryota > Metazoa > Onychophora > Udeonychophora > Euonychophora > Peripatidae > Epiperipatus > Epiperipatus broadwayi. The sequence continues at coordinate 3,692,648 of JAQFVV010006239.1, forward strand.
CAGAGATTTGAATAGAGGACATATGTAATTTAAAAGCTATCCAAATTTAAGATTGATTGCACTTTTATTGAAATCCATCTTCTAAAACAGGGTTTTCCAACCAGGGGTGTTTGTACTCCCAAGGAGTCAAAGATGGCATTCCAGTGAGTGTGAGATAACATTTTAGTTTTTTGTTTATATTAAGGGTATTACTGTCCTATATATTCAAGAATTATGTTAAATTTTTATTTATTATTTATTTGTGTAATGTATTCATGTGATCATGACTCAAGATATTTCCAGAAGTATTAAGAATTAATCAATAATGTCATGTGATGTATATTTGAGTATGTTTCACTGAGTATATAAACCAGGCATGTTGCTATGGTGGTCAGTGCTTTGTTGATTCTGTGTTCATGCAGTGCTCATTTCTCTTGTGTCTCTAATAAACAATGATTATACTTAATGTTATTTTACTTATTGTTATTTTTCTTTTAATTAACTTTATTCTCATTTTTTTAAAGATTATAATTCTTAAATTGTTAATTAACTTTTCATTATGTCAAAGAAAAGGAATGATGATTACATGCAGTTTGGCTTCACTTGCACTGGAACAACATAATCTGCAAAAACTCATGTGCATATTTGGTGATGTTATCTTTTCAAATGCAAATATGAAAAGCAATTTAAGCTGCTGGAACATTTCAACAACTGGCATGGTGGAGCAGATTTTGTAGGTCATGATGTTGAATCATTGAAAGCTAAAAGGGCCCACTTTGATTCTTGAGCAATACTTCCAAAATTTAGGTTTTATATTTGCTGTCAAACCACTGCTTATGGTTTCATACCATGTGATTGATGTATAAAGTAGCCAAATCCAAGAAGCTCCATAAATTGCAGCAGAGGTGATAAAATGATGTGCATTAGAAATGGAAACAATTGTTCTGGGAAAAGAAGCCCCAAACAAGCTTAAATTAGTGCCATTATCAAATAATATTATTCAGAGCTAAATTGGTGATTCGAATTTGACATTTTTGACCAAGTTATCACAGATATCAGGGCTGGTCACTTGGAAATCTTTTTCCAGTTGGACAAACCAACTGATATTGCAAATTGAAGTCAACTCATTGCATTAGTGAAGTATTCCCATGATGGTCTCATAATGGAAGATTTCTTGTTCTGTGAAGATCTGAAAACAACCACAAAAGGAAAAGATGACTTCCAGTATGTAAAAGACTTTTTTGTGGAATATGACTTAGATATCCAAATTATTGGTTCTACATGTACTGATGGTGTCCCTATTATGCTAGAAAAATAAATCAGTATTTTTTGCCTTGATGAAACTAAAGATTCTGCACTTTTAAGATACCTACTGTTTTTTTCATCAACATGCAATGGCATCAAAAATATTGCCTCCAAAGTTAAAAAGTCTTGGACGTGAGACCATCAACTGGATTAAAGATCATGCTTTGAATTACTGCCTCTTTAAGTTGCTATGTGAAGAATTTGGAAGTGAGCATTGTTTTGGTTTTCCACATTGAAGTCCACTGGTTGTCATATTGGAAAGCTTTAACATGCTTCTTCAGACTGCAAAAAGAAGTCAAAGCTTTTCTAAAGAAATGTTACTATGATCTGCCAGGAGAAATGGAATAACAAGAATTCAACCAAATGTAAGACTATTTGAGAGATGTTTTTACTCATATGAATGACCTGAGTGTTATTTATCCAAGGAAAAATATAAACATATTGAAATGCTGAAATGCTGGAAAAAGTTAAATGTTTTCGAAGAAAACTTACATCTCTGATATCAATGAGTTAAAAAAGGAAATCTTTCAAATTTTCCATCACTTGAAGAAATGGTTGAGGATGATGAATCTCTAATTCCAAGAATGTGAGAAGAAATTGTGGATCATTTAGAAATACTATCAAAGTCATTTGATGGATATTTTGGAGAACTGGAAACTTCCAAAAAATGGATTATAAATCCATACTCCTTCAGTTTGAAACTGTGCATAAATTGTGTTGTTAAAATGCAGTTTGAAAACAAAACTTTGGAACAATATTGATATTTGGCAATGAATATGTTTCCAAAACTTTGTGAAAAAGCACTAACTGTGCTCATCCCATTTGTGATGACATACTTATGTGAGTCTGGATTTAGTATTCTTTTGTCAATAAAAACAAAATCTAGAAATATCTTGGTTGCACAGACAGATATGTAAATTGCTTTTAGTAACAAAGTGTCACATTTTGAAAAACTTTTATGCAATAATGAAATGAAAACCTTCCATTCCCTTTCCGTTTCACCATCAACCTAATGACCTATTCGTCTGATCTAGTTTCGGACCTATTATTAAAAGTCAAAATATTATAAATTCAAGAGCGGTTAAATTTGCTATCATTCACATACAAAGGTACACTATAGTTAGACAGGATTGATAAAATTATAGCGTGGAAATGCTTATAATGTTATAAAATGTTTTATTAATTTACAAGTCAATTCTGAATTTTATATTTGTATTATATTCATATGTGGATGGATAATCTAATCTATATAGGAGTGGTGTGAACATAAAATATATTTTAAGATTTATTATATATAAAAAAAAGGTATATCAAATGGTTTTTATTTTTAAAAACGGTTTTCTGATATTTAATATAAATAACAAAATTAAAAGAAAATAGTTTTTTTTTTTTTGTAAACAAGAAAGTAAATGGTGACCACACCTGCATTGGGCAAAAGTAAAAAGCTATTTTTACTAATTAAAGTTGTTTCCAAAAAAAAGACTTTACCATAAATCAGGAAACTGTTACTATCTGCTAAGGCACATAAATTAATAAGACCTAAAAATTTGATTGAAAAATTGGAATTCAAGTATATAATTTATATATATTTAATTAATTTTTTAATGCTAATGAAATTTTAAACCTCAGAGACATTATCAATAGATTGAATAGTTTATTTAATTAAAAGCCATTTGGTCCTGAGGCAAACAAAATTCCTGAAGGTGTCATGGCTTAGGATGGGAAAATTATAAATAGTCCATAAATTTAAGCTCATAAAAGACTCCATTTTGAAGAACTATTGCATTAGAAGTTATGTCAGCTATTAATTGTGTGATGCCTTGCTAAGAAAGGTGAATTTTGCTGTTTTCTCCATCATGGAAATTTCTGAGTTTGGTCCATCCAAGGCCACTGCAAGAACCAACATACAGCCAGAATAATCCTAGTCGAATAAATTCAAAAGGAAGATGCCATAATCCACCAAAGAAACTCACCTTCACTCCAGCCATTCAATCCATGTAAATACCGGTAAAAATTTAAATTAAAACTGTAGAATTCTGTATTAATCCTTATTAATTATTCTTTTAGTTAGCTAACTATATATCTCAATGTAACTATTTTAAATGTAAATTGTTCTTGTTGAACATATGTCTAAAATTTCTACTTGAAAATAATATTTAAAGGAGGCTAAATAACCTACTTTTGCTAATTTTGTTAATGGTCAGATAGTTTAAATTCTACCTTATAGTAATATTTTAAAAGGGGATATCAAAGACCTACTTTTCTAATTTCTATTATTGAACTTAATATTTACTGTGTTAAATTAATCAATGTGTTATATTTATTTTTTCTTAATTTTGCTTATTCTAATTAATAATTATGTCTTTACTTCGAAACAGCAAGTACTTAATTTCCAAATATTTTCAAGAAGATATTTATTTCAAATCTTCATATTATTCGATATTATAGCGTCTTTTGCTGCACACTGTTTCGAAATCCTATTTTAAGTAATAGCAACCCTCTTGTGCTCGTTATTTTATAAATTATTATTGATGTAAATTTTAAATGTGGCTCGTAAATTAAAAATTTGCAATGTTTAATTATTCTTAAATTAGAATAACCTCGAGTATATTTATAAGAAATTTACCTATAAATTTATTTCATAAATCCCTTAAATATACTTTCCCTCCTTAAGAGTTTTATTAGCAGTAAATAACCTAAGAGATTGAATGGGATAAAATAAAGTTTATATATATCCCGTCAGTAGCATATGTTTCTCCCATGCTACCTAAGAGTTGTTTTGTGGATCAAGCTGATAAGTTATTGTTCACAAATATTAGTCTTAAATTTATATACAATATCCTTTGGCTTGGCAGATGTGATCTCTTATTCATAAATAATTCTCATTTTGCTGCTTTATTATATATGTATCTAAGATGGAGCCATGGTGAATCAGCCCATCTTCTTCCTTCAGGTCATGCAGTCACTAAGCCTGAGCTAAAGGCCAGGTGGGCATGTAAATCCCCCACTTCTTATAAACCAAATAAAAGTTCCTTACCCACAGCATAATGATTGGTTCCAAGGTACCGAAACTCAGCACAAGAACCCTTGATATCTTCATCCATCTGCAAAGCAACTTTTTATTATCATATTTATCTGTGTGCGCATTTGGTAAAATCTCATAACCAACTCTACCTCTTTAATATTTATTCTTCAGCATTTTCTGAAGTATTTTTTTTGATTACCCATTCGATCCAAAGTTATTTGGGTTGGTTTATATGCCCACTATTAAAATATATGTACTAACTAAAATACATAGTTAAGTTACTCCAGGTTTAGTCCAATTATCTAATAGCCACTGAACTTTGAATAGGAAATGGCATAATTGTTAGATATAATGTATTGATTATTCTGAAATATATGCTCACAAATTTATTCATGATAGCCAAACTTGTTTTATTAAAGTGTAAATGATTGTTCTGCCAATACGCTTATAATTCATATGTAACAAAATCTGTTTCAAAGTCAATCAAATGGCTGCATGCAATCCTATCTAATACGCTAAATAGTTATATATATTTTTTCGTTATGCTATTATAATGGTCAATAATTGTCATTTTAAATTAACATACAACAGTTTTTGTCTCATTATTAAATCAATCGAATTCATTGATTGATCATAGCTATTCCTTAGTAAAGCCCCCCCCCCTATTAATTAAATATATTATATTATGGGAATGTCTCTAGTATTTAAATTTGTTTATATGTATGTTTAGTCCATGAGTCTCATTGTCTTCTCCACTCTGCTAGTGGGCCGGACTTAAGAATTAATTCTCATGCACCATACCTTTAGGTGTTTGATCTGGAGCTTATGGAGTGGGTTCGAATTCAGGTTGGTCCCTGACCTAAATCTCAGGCTTGACTGGGTTTGAAGTACATTTTGTGAGTTCCAGATCATGTTAGATAGATAAACATGTTTGACTGGTACAATAAACAGGAACAACAGTCATTAAATTTAAATTTGTTTATGAATATTTGAATATTAGTTATAATTTTTTTAAAGAAATTTCATGCATGGATGAAAATTTAATTTTTGGGTAGGTTTATGCAACTTCTTTGTTGTAATATTTTTTCTTTTCCATATGTTTTATTTCTGTTTTATATATTATTAAAAATTTATTATACAAATTTGTTTTGGTCATCTTCACTTTTATTCTTAAATAAATTATTACTTTAAGGAGTATGAGAACATATTAAACACTTTTATTCTTAAATAAATTATTACTTTAAGGAGTATGAGAACATATTAAAATTTTTTAGGGGTGAGGACATAAAAAAGGTTGGGAATCCCTGTTCTAGAAGAAAAGTTTAATTGAATAGATAGATTGCTGCAAGTTTATTATTATCAATTATCATTATTATTGTTGCTGCTGTTACTACTATTACTACTGCTGCTGCTGCTGCTACCACTACCACCATGACTACTACTACTACTACTGCTGCTGCTACCACTACCACCACCACCACTACTACTACTACTACTACTACTACTACTACTACCACTACTACTACCACTACTACTACCACTACTACTACTACTACTACTAATACTGCTACTACTGATACTACTGATACTGATACTGCTGCTGCTGCCACTGCCGCCACTGCCGCTGCTGCCACTGCCACTGCTACTGCCACTGCCACTGCCAATGCCACTGTCACTGCTACTACTACTAGCTTTCTAATGACTTTATTCAACAAAGCAATATAGGTTACATGATTTCTTTATCCACATCCTACTGGAATTATTGTTAAGAAAACAACCATAATAAAATAGAGATTGGTACATGGTCACTTTTTTGAAAGAAAGTTTACAATAGAATAGGCTGGTTTTCATTTGACATATTGCAATGATGACAAGAGGTATCTTTTAGTTTTTGCTTTTCAATTTAGGTGTATTAATCTTGATTGCTGATTTCTTTTTTATAGGTTTGAGCATAAATATATGAGAGATCATATATTAATGAAAGTTTTTCTGATTTATTTTATGTCTTTGACATATACTACCAGTTTGTTTTTAAAAGTGTTTGCTGACTTCTGGATTATTATATATGAATGTACACATTATATACCATCAGGCAACACACAGATCTAGATATTAGAGAAGACTCCTTTTTTGAGTGTTAATCAAATATGCTATTTATATTTATTTTTGAATTGTGTGTTATTAAGCAAATGTTGTTGAGACCTTGGTATAAAAAAAAGTGATCCTATGTTTCTGAATCTTTGTCCTAAAGAGTGCATAGATGATCTTCATTTTCTTTTAAACTTTAGGAAGTGTTGTGTGGATAGTGAATCAGTGTTGTGTGGATAGTGAATCAAGGTTAATTTTAAGTTAAATATCAAAATATTTTGGTTCAAGTGACCAAAATTTGAATTTATGGCAACAATTTTTGTTAATGATGTTGAGTATTGTCTTGTAGAGGGTGTAAAAGTGAATGAATTTTCCAATACTTGAATTTATTTTGCAACAGTTTGAAAAACCAAATTTTAGTATGGATAATAGGGGAATGAGTACTGTTTTCAGGTATTCTTGATTAGGTGATGTTTTGTTTGTGGGAGTGATTATACAGGTGGTTTCTGAATATGGAAATTTTTTGCACTTACTGAGATTACATTAATAAATTTTTTGGACTCTGAAAATGAAGAGAAAACTTAGACTATTTTGTGCGTGCATTTTTAAGATGTCTTAGTGATATTACAATTACCTTTTTCACCACCAGAGTTTTCTGCATAGTAAAGCTATTTGATTTGAGAATGCTTTGACACAATTTATTGATGAAATGTTCTATGAGATATTATTTTTATTACTATTATTTTGATAAAATAAATCAGCAAATTAAAAAAACTAATTAGTGTTGGATTTTGTTTTTTTCTATGGTTAGAAATTTCTAAATAGATCAATAAAAGTTTGCATTAAAATTTGATTTAGGGCAATGATTCCTATGCTTATTTTATCATTGTTTTTGCTTCAATATTACAGTCACAACATTTCAAGTTTTTATTCTTTACTGCATGATTATTTCATCAATACCATAATAAACCTTAACAGCAATGGGTTTACATAGGCTATAAAAAGGAGCACACTTAGTGGCAAGCCCTGAGGAATCGAAACACAGGGCCAAAACCCTGGGGCAACTCTTCATCCAGTGAGAGAAACACTTCATGATTTTGAAGAAGGTTCTCAATTATCTGCCGATGGCACTTGGAGTTCCTCCAGTACCCTAAGAAGCACATTAATCCTGCCACAATCAAAGGCTCTAGCAAAGTCAAGTTGAAGTGTAACTAGCCAGGACATCCTTTTTCTGCGAACATGATCAACCAAGAAGCAAAATAGACTCACAACATCATCAGTTGAGCTCCCCCTCTTTGCAAACAGACAATAACTTTCCAATAATATTTACTTGGATATCAATCATCTTTATCAGCAGCAGGACCTTGGAAATTGGCCAGAGATTTTCCAACTTGCATGGGACCTCAGGTTTCTTAATAAGAGGGACCATGATGATTGGTCAAATCCCAGTGATCTCTCAGCTGCCACCATCCAGAAAGTCAATGATTTTCTTAATAATAGAAACAGTACATGAATGTAGGTGAAGCAACAGTAATTTGGGAATCCTATGCAGGCCAGGACATGTCCTGTCATGGAAGTAATTCATTTTTAAAAGAATTCTGGCCTCAGTGATTCTATGCTGGTCAGAATCCCCAGATACACAAGTTTTATGGGAATGTAAAATGCCAAGTGGCTGGAACTTGTTGGCATAAAACTCCTGAATCCTGGAGAGTATGATAGAACAGAGTAACCATTGTACCATGGTGCTTTAGACCTTTTGCAAGACCCAGAATCCAGCTAAGATAGCCCCTGGTCCAGCAATGTTGATGATGCAGGTATTGATTGGCCCTCTTAATCAAGAGGTACCTGGAAATGGCCCTTTGTATAGATTTGTACTTTGACTTCAAATCCATAATGCTTGGAATGTTTTGGACCTTCATATGGCAGATTTTTAAGTTCATAGGTAATAGAGTCCAGCTCACCAAGTAGATGGATCATACCTTTAGATTTAATGATACAACAATTAATCAATATGCTTAGGGACTTTGTAAAAATCTTCCAAGCTTTTTCTGCAGGAAGGGTTAATAGTCTTTCTCTGTGGAAGATGATGTAAGCTTCCAAAACCAATTGAATTGTAACAATGACCTTCGTCAACATACATATTGTCCATGGCATTTTAACCAATGGTTGGATGGTATCCTTAGGGATGATTTTCACTTCTAGAATGTAATGGTCAGAAAACATTGTGGGCAATAGATGTGCTTCTATTGCTGAAGGTAGGGAAGGAGAAAAGAATATGGGGTCAATCAGGAATCTAGATGACTTAGTGTAAAATGGAAATGCATCATCAGCAAAGAAGTATCTCCCACTAATTAGAGGCTGATTTAGATGTGGAATATGCTTTGATTGAAAGGATTGATATGTGTATATGATGCTTTGATTGAAAGGATTGATATGTGTGATTAAAGTCTCCAATAATTATAGTCTTGAATGGGCTTCTCCTAAACACACAATTAATTGAATTTTGGTGACAATATGCATTGAAGCTATTTTCCATGGGATAGCCATTCCTTTGCTGAGAAAAAGCATTCACCACATTTCCTATATGGATGATGTGGTGGTGTTTTTCATCTCAGGATGAGTTTACTAGACTTGAAGAACCCTTAGACCAATTAGCTCATGAATTTGGTCTGAGAGTCAATGGAATGAAATTGGCAATGTGGTCCATCTTGACAGAGAAGAAAATTTCATGTAGATTTAAAGCTCCCCCACAGAAGTTTCTCAGATTCCATCTTGTCTCCCAGCCTTCTATTATGAGAAAAGAGCTGGAGAATTCCTTACTCTCTAAAATAGAAAGCACGATAAATTCACTTTCCAAGATCTATCTTTCTTTGTTGGGAAAGGTTGCACTTCTCAATGCAGTTGTATTATCCAAAATAATTTATTATTTGGCTGGCTTTTCCCTGACAAATGTTTTTATCAAAAAGGTAGAATCGCTATCAAGAAAGTTGTGCTGGGTGTGAGGAGATAACCCCTGTCATCAGCCTCAACCTGTTGCAAAACTCCAGACCACTTAATGGATTACGGATTCACTCAATCAAAGTTTTCCTGATCCAAAGAACCCACAATGTGCTAGATAAGATTTTCAAGGATAATGTGAACATGGAAAGTCCACTTTCTTTAGAATAAAGTAAATCCCATAGATCACCTCTTTCCGAGGAGAAATATTTGGTTGCAACAGCATTTGACCATGGTGGTCACTAACATTACCACCTCCAGTTCCATGTTTCATAAAAAATTATCCTACTGGAATTCCTATCAGTTGATCCACATTGGAAAATCCAATGCAGAGAATTTAACCTTGTGGCCTTTCCTACTGGTATGTTTCTTTGTCATCAGAGGGGACACAATATTAATCCTATCTGTCCCCTGTGTAAAAAACAAGATGAGTCCATATACTCAATCAATGTGAATCATGGACTCATCTTTAAAACAGTTCTACAGAGAATTATGGAAGTTGACTTGGCCTGTGTTAACCTGATTTATGCTTTCAAACAGGGAGTTTTTGGTATTATCAGACTGGCTACATTTATAAACCATGTTATCTGGATGATAAGATGCCAATTTCTATTTGAAAGAGATTTGGACTGCACTATAGAAGAACTATTCCTCAAGTTGTTCCATAAATCAAAGGAAAGTGATGTAAGAACTTGTCTGCCATGTCTTTCAGACCAAGCTTGGAGCCAACTGAAGCTTTGAGGATATCCATTGGTCTTTCAGAGTTATCTGGCTCCATAATATATTAAACTAATGTCTACCAAGTGGTTACATAGCCATTATGGGTTTGCTTAATAGCACCATACATTGTAAAATTTGGTTTCTACTGTATTCTAATTAATTTGTTGATTATTATTGATGGATCCTTTCTACCAATACCTTTGATTTATACTTGATGTAATAAAAATTGAGATCCTTACCCTTTAATTGTTTTGGGTGGATCTCACTTAATTATGACCCGAATTTTGGTCAAAGATATGTTTTTCTGATTATGTTGACTCACAGTGTAAAGTTTGACATTGATTGTTTATATTGTATTTCATATCCCAGAGGGTTTGGATTGTGAGCTAATATAGTCTTCATGAATTATGTATAATGTAATGCTGTCTTGTTTAAATTTTTTAGCCCTTATATATTTAGTATAATATACATTCATTCTTTAAATTTCACATGTTGTAGCTGGGTTTGTCTAGTCTTTGTAACTCTAGATAAACCATATATATTATATTCATTTGTGATCAGTAATTTATTTATCTTGTACTTCATATCATGTTGGGTTCGCTTTATTCATAATCTTCACATCAGGTTGAAATTGTTATCTTTGTAGACTTTATTTGAAAAGCCACTCTAGTCTGGACAAGTATTCATATACAATGCCATTTTGGTTAATCTTGTTAACCTTTCCTTATTTAGTGTAATATGTTTCAATTCCTTGTAAATCATACATGCAAATCATCCATGCTATGTAAATCTGGAGTAACCAATTGTACAATACTCAATTGAGATTTGTATTTCTGTATAACCTTCCATATTTGATTTATAGTGTAAATAGAGTTTATTTTGAAAATAATAATAATAAGCCTTGATTTTATTGGAGATAATGATATAGTCAACTCTAATTTTGCATTATTAAACTTTTGCATAATACATAGACCAACTATTATAAATACTTTGTTTAGGAAAATGTTTTGGAAGAATTTGTGTCCATTCATGGATAAAACAGTGGCATTACATTATATTTAGGAGTAAAAATGCAAATGAAATTCATATTAATGAATACTTATATATGCATATTGTTGGACAGATCATAGACTATTGTCCCCAAGGTAATCAAAAATTAAATCCTATTTTGGTCTCATATTTATAAGAAATTTGATGTATATTCTTAAGAAATAATTACTATTCATGCTAAAGTTCAACAATTTACACTAAAATTGTATGAAAGGGTTTGATGATTAACATTTTACTTGTAATCATATATCAGATTATTTTCAATCATCTAACTTAATTGTTAAATTCTTTTAGAAAAATCCAAACTTTGTATTTCCTAACACATTTAACTATTAATAAACAATATATAGGTTAGATATAAGACAATATTTTAAGTATTATTATTCTCCTCTCTTTTTTAGCCATTATTTGAACTAGTGACTCTTTATTAGATTCATGAATACTAAATTCAAGTAATGTTCTAAGCAAGTAGGCTTTTGTCAAAAGAATGACTAGTAGAAATGTTATATATTTATTTAAGAAGTCCTCCTGATTTTTCCACTTTTTATTTTTAAGAATAAGATTAATGAATGATTTCCAAACATAATTATCATATTAGGATGACTTAGACTTATATGGTTATTTTCAATTACCATGTGAAAAACTTTTTTTTAAATTTGTGACTACTTTAGCAGTCTGTGCATGTACCAATGAACACGTGTTCATTTGGGAGAGCATAAAAATATTGGACAGAAAGAAAAAAATTAAAAACAAAAAATGATCACATAATGATGACAAAAATATAAATCCAATCTGATGTGATGAAATGTAAATATTTGCAAAACTTGCTTTTGGGAAAAGAAATCAGGAGTTTCTTCATTGATAAATTTAATAAATTTCTATTGATAGTAGCCATTGGTTAAAAAATTTATTTGATTAGAGTATCACTTTGAATTAAGTATTCACAAATCTAAAACATAGTAGTTTAACTCTCATGCTAATAATGTCAGTGGTCAGACTAAAAATACCTGGAGAGTAATATCATTATATACTAATCTGTATGTTAATACTAATAGTTGAATATACTTGGAAAATTATAAATAAAGTTTGAATTTTTAAAAAAAAAAACATTTTAAACTAGGGAATGGTAAACAATCCAACATATAATTACAACTAAAAGTATCAATTTATACTTTCTAGATTATTGTTAATAAGGCATGGACAAGCAAATCTATTTTATTATTCACTAAAGGAAAAATCCTATTTCTTTGGCAATGATTTTATTATTATTGTCTTTATTAAAAAAAGAAAAATATAGTAATTTCTGATTGCAGAATAATAAATTGAATAATTGATAGATTAAAACTACTAAAAAGGTAGGAGTATTCAGTTATTATTTCCATTAAAAATTTTTTTTAATGCATTGAAAGTAACATGTGGATCTGGAAATCAATTTTATAATCCTAATAAATCTACGAGCAACATTTTAAAAAAAAAATATGATAATGGTTTTTAAAATACATAGAGGCAAAATTTTGATGATCTTTGAATAAAAGTAAAAGAAACCTTAGTGAAGTTAAAATAACTTTTTGTAATTTTAATAATGGAAAGACTATATATGTAGTTCTTGATGAAATATCCAGAGAAGTTTTAAAACAAACTTGTGTTACTTTCAATCTTAATGGATTTTTTTAAGAAATACATAGAACAATAAAGATGTTTCACTTAATATTAAGGATTAACAATCATTAATTATTGTGCAAAATTATTGTTTTCAAAAAAAATTTTGAGTCAATTGCTTCAAATCATAATTGAATATTATTAGAGACTCAATGTACTTTTAAAAAATCAACAAACTATACATAGTTTTTATTGCCAGGTACAAGCAAAAAAAAAGTGCGATTTATATATTTTTTTACTAATTTGTTCAAGGCATTTGATTAAATAAATCAAAGAAATATTTAAAATTAATTTATTGTTCTTAAAAATGTTTTCAGTATCATATAGTTTTTAATTTATATGATGGAATTAGAAAAAGTTTGTCACTTCTTGTAAATATAAAATATTTGAAATGAAAACTGGTGGATAAATATAACTCAAATTTGTTTATAATTTTTATGACAGTAGTCTTTAAAATTTATTTATGGACAGTTGATATGAAGATGTCATATAGATTATGATAGAAGAGTTTTAACTATCTTTCTGGTTAATAGATTTATAGGAATGCTGATGACTGATGTCATAATTAAAAAACTATCTAAAACTGCCTCTTAACATTTTAAATGCAATTTATAAAAACTTTTGTTTAGAAATTAATGTTAAAAAAATACAAGGTCTATATGACACTTTTTGTTTGGATAATTAAGAATTTTAAGTAGAAAGCAGACTTAGATATTGAGGTGGAATCTGGACTCCAATGTGTTGTATTTAATAATGTAAAAAATAGGTGTTTCATTATATTAATATTACTACAGCTATGTTGTATATAGTGCTGTTATTTTGCCCAATTTATTGACTTGAAATGAAATGTTAATTTTTCTTGTTAATTTTTCCTCATAAAGACATCAAAAGTTTTTAATTTAAGGATAGCAAGATTGTGAGACTGAATAATATATTTATTTGTTCACTAGATATCCTACTGTAAAGACTATAGTAATCACATCTTTATTGGATTATATATATAAAGCATTGATGGTCAAGAGGTCAGTGTGACTACCTTACTAAGCAATTGCCCGGGTTGCGGGTTTGCTTCCCGGCTGATGCTATGACACATGGGGAAAAAAAATAAAGTTATAAGCAATAACAGACTTATTTAAAAATATGGTAAATTGGTGTCTGATTTTCACAGAAGAGGCAGATTCTGTTTATATTATAAAAATTATTTAAAAAATACAGACAATATTGCTTGCTTTTATTGAAAAAAAACTGAGGTTAGAATACCATGAGTGCTACAATTGGGCAAAGCTGAAGATTTCAAAAAAAATAATATTCACTGTGTAAGTTAATTGGCATTATATCAAAGTATGAAAAAAAAAACAGATTAAAGGGACTATCCATGTAATATGTGTGCTCCAAAGATTAGTTTGTATAGTCATAACATTTATTTCGAAATATTATTTTATTTTTGTTTTTCCATCTTTGATTTCCTTCTTTCTATTTTAGAAATTAGAAAGGCCATATTCTTATTAGTAGTTGTTAAGATGAATAATAATTTTATACGTATGGTTATTTATAAAGATAAAAGTTAATAGAACACTCTTTCAAATACAATTCACTAGTCATTCTATTTCCTGGTTGGAGTCTCTACAGGTTCCTTTATATTTGATTAATAATTGAACTACCTAATACTAAAAAAAGGTTCCAGTGTTTTGCAAAAAGTGAATAGGTTAAAAGTAAATACTGAAGAAAGTTAGAGAAGTTACAATTGTTCAGTCATAAATGTGGAATGAATGATAAAAATCGAAAACTAAACAAACAACTAATTTTGGTATTACACAAGTCATAAATATAAGAAAAACCCTATAATAAAAACAAATGATATTAAATAGAATGACAACTCTAATTTGTATCTCCTCAGCCATCTTGCATAAAATGATTTGAAAGAATTGGAGAAGTCTTATATCTAGAATGTCTGTGGGTTTTGATAATAATGATGATGAAGCAACAAGTAACCTCTTACCAAATGTTTTAAAATTATTTTACTAATATAAATTATTTATTTGATGCTTTTTCTTCTTCCCTGTACATCCCTTAATTATCCACTTTTTTAAACATCTTAAAAAAAAAATTCCTACTGAAAATTAATCATTAAATAAATTTAAACGATTTAAGAAAGATTAAAAATTATAAAATGGATTTTGAATTTATGATTATTAATATAATTTTTCTTTTATAGCTACTTTTATAACTTTAATAAATTAGTACTTAATTATCAATAAGCACATTCTGATTTATATAAATTTACTTGCTGACAAGATATTATAAAAAAGTTATGATCTTTTCCATTGGATTTGCATTATTAAAAGGGATAAGTTGAGATAGCTTATAGATTTAGGTACAAATACATAGAGATAAGTTTAATCTTCTTATATCACTATCTGTTACATTTTTAGCTAATACAATGTGCAGTGTAATAATATATTTCTCAATAAGGAAAAAAGCCCTTACTTAATTTTTTGCATCATATATTTTATCACTTACAATATTTATTATAGATATGTATATACATATATATTAATCAAATTACTCAGTAATAATGTCTACAATATTCAATACTCCAGAGTATTTTGATTATATTTTGCAACCATTAAAATAAACAATGAAAGAGAATAATATTCTCATGAAAGCCACCAAAATACAAGCTAATAATAATATATTGTAGATAAAATCATAATATATTGGCTAAATAATAATATAGACTAACCTCAGAGATTCTGATATGCCATATACTACAATAATAAGAACAATAAGGGTAAATAATAATAGATAAACTTTATTAGGGTAAAGGCAATATATTAGCAAATTAAGAAGAGAAGACTTCTCATACTCTCTTTTTAAAATATAATGAATATTAATATTTTAAGCATATGCCATTAAAGAGTTAGGTTATTCACAATATATTTTCCAAATATAACACATCTTACAACCATAATAAGTATCTTATTGTCATGATCAGATTTACTATTGAATTTTTTTTATCAAATAGAATTATGTTTTCTCATGCCATTGCCATATTGATCCTGCATTAAAATAATTTTTGTTTTTAAGTAAAATAATCTTCTCTAATAATTTTATGTATAAAAATGGATATCTCAGGACTCATATGATGAATATTTTAATAATTATAAATTTTATGCTTCTCTTTTAACTTTGAAAAATCTATCGGATAAAGAATGAGATCCTAGTAAACAAAGCAGTGAGACATACTCTTACTCTTAAGATAATGTCTTACTAAATTACAAGAGTAATAATTTAAAATAAATATGAAAACTCTCAATTCAGAATAAGAACAATATACTAGGATAGCATTCAGATCGAATGAGTGGATAAGAGATTTTATAGCTAATCAAAAATATCACACTAATAAATCCTCTTTAAATATTTTCTGAATTCAAACCAAATAATTTTATCATTTGAATTTATAATGATTAAAGAAAGTAATCTTCTAAATAAGACAAAATGTTCTTTTAATAATGGAAAGTGATTTTAAAACAAGCATAGTGATCTTTTATAAATGAAATTGACTAAAGTGATTTTCTATTAATAAATGAATAATTATAGTTATTTTAATAAATAAAATAATCTCTTTCTTGGATATATTCTTATCATCAGATTTGCAATTTTTAATAAAGTGACTCTCATGCAATATTCATGTATTCTTAATGCATAAAAGTAAAGACCATATTTATGATATTTAGATTTTTGAAGATATGTAGATGATAAACAGTCACAAAAATAAGTTAACAATAAAAATAACATTTACTTTGACATTAAAACATTTAACAACAAACAATCTTGCTATTTTTACAATGCTATCAAGATGAATTTTTTGAATACACTGAACAAAATTTAATATAAAGGAGAACTGTAATTTACAGTTTAAAATGAATAATAATATATATAGGATGGTTAATGAAACTTTCTACAATATTGGCATTTGACTAAATTCTCTCATTTTTACAAAATAATCATTCTATAATGTCCCTAATGAATGTATTTAATGCCCATATAAAATATAACTTACCAATCCATGTGGTGAGATGAATGTTGAAGATGCATATTTTTTAATGAAGTCATATATACAATTTTGATATTACATATTTATCAGATTTACATCTTGAAGTGCTGTCAAAGTACAGCTACAGGATCTACACATCAAAACAAACAACTTATATTCAGATATACTAAGAGTGAAATGGAAGATAAAGATAGCATTACTCAATACCTACAAAACATATCAATTGCCGGGATAAAGACATGGTAGTACACTACTTATGCCTTTATACAAAAATACATCACTAATAAAATCCTCATTAAGGATGATAAGGCAAAGACAAAATAAATGATGGCAAGAACTCAAAGAAAAGGCACCTACATCTACGGGCAGTAAATGAGCTAGGACTTTATCATTAGTCATATAAATAATGAAAATGAACCATCAAGAAAGAACAATAATAAAAGGATTTGCCTTGATAAAGCATTATATGCTTAAATATAAAACAAAAACCAATATAATTCATTGGAAAATATAACAATGCAAGAGAAAGACTAAGTTAAATCTCTATTAAATATATACTGGCAAGATTAAATTCACTCAAATTAAGAGACACTGAACTATACTAACCTGTTTGCTGTGATATTACTAACAGTTAGTGCATATACTAACCTGTTTGCTGTGATATTATTAACATTTGTTTGCTGTGATATTACTAACAGTTGGTGCATATACTAACCTGTTTGCTGTGATATTACTAACAGTTGAATGCATTTGGAATATTTAACTAAAAATTAAACTTTTCTAAAGACATTCAACACACATATTAGATGATGGAAATAGTCCAATATAAAAATACAGCTAGAACACCATCATCACAAACCTTCAGAAAAACACTGAGCTATATATAATCTCTTTAAAATAATAATTAACTGATGTGTAAAACTGATAAATTAATAACTAGTGCTAAATATAGCTCAAGAAAAAAAATCACGGCATAAAATAAACAATAAAAACATACATCAGCTTTTACCTCTGTTAACATTTTACATATACATTCAAATAAATAACTTCACAATAGGGACAAATATAACAGATTTAAAATATAATATTATCATTATATCAATATTATGAGAACTTTTGATAATATACTTCATAAATAATTTATAAATATGATACCAAATAAAATGCATAATGATGATGATGATGTTGATGATAACAATGATGAGGATGAAGTGGTCAATTTGTGATTCAGATTGAGATTCATGGTCCAACATAAAAACCAACCACCCAGCATGGTTCAAATCTCTCATCCCACCCAATTTCCTTGACTATTATAAGTATATTAGGTACATAGCTAGCAAAGTGTACTTACAAATGCTAAGTTAATTGAATTAATTCTTGTTTACATTGGTGCTTTTCTCACGTACTGGATGAGCCCCAAGTGACGCTGCAGAACCACCAAGAAGCCTGCAATTGATAAATTTTTGTTTTAATATTCACTAAAAATTGCTTAATTTTAGAAATGGTAGACACACACCCCCCGGCGCACGAGACAAATCGGTCAAAATCGCTGAAATTGAAATGTAAAAAAAAAATTGCTAAAAATCACTTAATTTTAGAAATGGTATACCCCCCCTCCCAAAAACACACACACATGAGAAATCTGTCAAAATCGCTGAAATTGAAATGTAAAAAAAAAATCGATAGAAATCGCTAAATTTGAAAAATGGTATACCCCCCCCCACACACACACGAGAAATCTGTTAAAATCGCTGAAATTGAAAAATGTATAATTGGAAAAAAAACTATAATAAAAGCCTACGAAATTAAACAAAAACATACTAAATGTCAAAGCGATTTAAAAAAGAATCATTCTTCAGTTATCTAACTAACAGATATTAGTCTATATCAAAAATTATTGCAAATACTCTGTTTAAATCGCACATATATAAAATCAACAAAACAGAAATAAAATAATCAGAATAGAAAATTGAAATTTAAAACAAAAGTTGATTATAACATTTGAGGCAAATAATGTTTAGAAACATCCCTCCTCTCCCGCACGAAGGGTTCAATGAAAAATAAGTAAAGTGTAAATTATGAATGTTATTTTTAAAATCCTATGAAATAAATGAGAAAAAAAAATATAATAAAAGCCTACGACATTAAACAAAAACATAGTAAATCTGAAGGCGATTTAAAAAATAAAAGTATTTATAAAATACAAAAATAACAGCACGAAACATGGCGGGAAATGTCTTAAAAAAGAATCAGTCTCAGTTATCTAACTAACAGATATAATAATACTTCAAACCTTAATAACAGACTAATACATATTAAGTAATCAATGTTCCTATTAATCTATAATATGTCATTAGAGTTTAAATTCAGTTAATATGTTACTCTATTACTAGTTTATATCAAAATTATTGCAAGTACTCGGATTAAATCGTAATATATAAAATCAACAAAATAGAAATACAATAATCAGAATAGAAAATACAATTTGAAAGTAATTAAAATAGATTACCAATTTCCCTGGAGAGTGAGTTCATCTTTCAGCAGGTCGTTGAATTTTTTCATCCTCGTGAAATGAAACTTGGTCATTCTTGATCGCTTCAATAGTGACAAAATATGGATACAGTATATATATTATATTTTTCCCGTCTATTGATCGCATTTTCTTTCACATAAAGTTTGTTATTTTCAAAATAACTTACGCACAATTTTGAAATGTAGATAGAAACTGAGAAAATAGCTAAACATTTTTGGTACTATATGTAGTATAAAGAAATTTCCAGAACTCAGGTCACATGACTGATTGATTTTGTCAAAAAAAAAATTAATCTCTACGTTTTTAGAAATTGAAAGTATTTTTTTAAAAAATGGAAAATAATACTTTTTCTCGTTTTAAATTATAAATCAATAATAGCAACAAATTAAAAATCCTTCTTTTTCTTTTAAAAAACTATTTTCTTGTATCAATACTGAACATATATTTATAAGTTGTGAGTGGAGGGAGTTTGAAAATGGAAAATGTAACAATTTATATAATACAAAACTCCAGTGTTTCAACTGTTTTTAATCTTCTTACAGTTATTTTTGGAGGTTTATATTATATAAATATGTTCAGTATTGATATAAGAAAATAAAGTTTTTGAAAAGGAGAAGGATTTTTAATTTGTTGATATTATTGGAGAACATATATATTTTAAAAGAAAAAGTGATTGTACATTTGCAGTGTTATAATATATGATTATAAATCAAATAATTTATATATATGCTTTGGGATGAAAGGAAGTAAAATGAAAACATTACTGTTCTATTTAGTTTGTGCTTTAATGAAGACAAAACTTAACCCTAGGATGTAATACTTTTTATTTATTGTTTGAAATGCGGCATTTCAAAAAAGTTCGAATGAAAACTGCTGTACACATCCATTCCGTAAGTTTTAAAGTTTATACAGGTTTTTATGGACACACACACGCACAACAAATTAGAATTAAAACAACTAATAAACAGACATTTAATCAAAAACTGACACGCAAACAAATGAAGGCAAAAGACTAGTGATTTCTTTAGGTTATGTGTTTTTTTATAATAAATAAATTAAAAAAAACACAAATTCAAGTTACTAAGACCTTGTGTAACGAGCACAGACGTTCGTTACATTGTTGTTGTTTTTTATTTATTAAACATGAAAGTAAATTAAAAAGTTCGCATTTAAAAATTTTCTTTTAGAATTAAAAATTGAAATTAAATATCATCTTAAACTCGTATATATTAAATCGCACAGATAAAAAAAAATTATTAAAATACAACTGTATTAAAAATAGAAAAGGTATTTTAAAACAAAAACTTAAAAAGATTTAGAGATAAAAATATATCTTTGATTTGGAAAACAGGTTAATTAATCAGAAATGGAAATGATTGTTAATTAGTTAAATGTAAACCAGCCTTGGGCATTTAAATGTAAAAACATCGGTCAGAGAGGAAAACAATAGAAACTTTTAGCAAATGAAATAAATCCATTGGGAAATCGGACCTCAACGAAAAGGATCATCGCATCGATGACGTAATGTAAATGCAATCCTTCAAATGAATATAAAAGGACATGGTGGAAAATTATTAGGAGATTATGATTATTATGATGTGACAGATAGATGTTAGTGCGGAGGTGCGGGAGAAGAGATTGAAGGATGCACGTTCAATCCCTTCAGTTTTGCCAAAGAAAGAAAGAGAAATGAACTATCGTTTTCTACATTGAGGACCAACTAAACTAAAAAACCTCCGAATAAATAAATAAACAACGGCTAAATGGATACCAACCTTTTTAGGACGGCGTGGGAATTCACGTTCATGGCAAGCAACGGATAAAGATGAACTGTTTTAAACCGTAAGAACTTTATAAATAATGAACATTAAATTAAAATTTTCTATATTTCAATGATTGCAATATGATCCTATCTGACCAAACTAAATTCTTTATTAATAGTGTTATTTGATGTATTTTTTTTTCTTATTTATGTAAAATCATTTCCATTTATTTATTTTTTATTCTTTAAGTTTTATCATGATTTTTTTGTTTTTCGTTAAATTAATTATATAAATGTTAAACTTAAGTCGGGCGTGAATGGCTGTATAGATTTGTAAAGTTATATTAGGGGAGGGTAATCTTAGGTTATTTGTTTCGTGGTTAAATTGGGTCAATGGATTGGATATATTGGTGTGATTAGTAGATGTAATATTGATTCGCTACGGGCAGAATCGCTTCATATGCCGCACACTTCCGTTTGCCTATGGAAGGAATTATAAGTCGGATAACGCAGTTCCTTTCTATGGAGTTTTTTTTTATTGTTCTTCTCGTTAGATAGATGTAATATCCCTATCTGATGAGAGTCAATGCCTTCTCTTAATCTTTTTGGTGCTGTCGTATTCCGTATTACATTGAATACATCGATGTATCAGATGAATTGATGCCAGTTTGACTGCGAATTTTAGCCTAAGGTTAAATAGGGATATAATATTTTAGTTTCAAATGCAAATCTACGTGGTCTATTCATACTTGACCCTAAATAAAAATGCATTAAATTTAAGTTGTTTATAGACGCTTGCATGGATTGGTTATCGGTTAAGTATGTTTTGGGTTTTCATATTTGATCAAAATATATAGACATTCGATAAATAATGATACCTTACGGTGAGTATCTAAAATGTATTTATTCGGATGTCTTTTAAGTTATTGGTGACAATGCAAGTATCTTATGGTGAATACTATTGGGTTACGTATAAAGTTCCCTCCGCAATTGTCAGTAATCAATAATTTTGTATTTTGATCGTTTATGTTTACTTTGAAATGTTTTTGACCGTGAAATCTATGTAACCGATCTATATTCAACATTATAAACAAGCTTTCATAAATTTATCTGTGCGAACTTAATTAAAATGTAAAATTAGAATATAATAGTAATTAAATGTAAATTAAAGTCAAAAATCAAAGTTAAAAATAATGTTAAATGTTAAAATGTAAAACTAATACTAAAATAATTTTAAATCTTATATATATGTGCATAAATAAATGTTTGTATGTTAATTACTGGCAGTGGCTTATTTTATTTATTTTTTAATGTTGAAATCTAATTAGATAAGTTATGATATTATTAAATCTCTGCTACTCCCAGAGCTAGTGACATGGGCTAACGACCGGAACCAAAATATTTTTAAAAAAATTTTTTTTTTTTTTTTGACTTACGTATCTGCCTACTTTATAAATTTTTCTAGGTTCAAATGCCTAGATGGCGCCCCGTAGTGCAGATGATGTTAAGTCGCTTTCTCCGGATCGTTACACTTGATATAAACAAAAAAAAAACTAAGACCTTGTTGCAATGACAAAACTTGCAAAATCAATCAGTCTCGTGACCCGAGTTCTGGAAATTTCTTTATACTACATATAGTACCAAAACATGTTTAGCTATTTTCTCAGTTTCTATCTACATTTCAAAATTGTGTGTAAGTTATTTTGAAAATAACAAACTTTAAGTGAAAGAAAACGCAATCAATAGACAGGAAAAATATAATATATATACTGTATCCATATTTTGTCACTAATGGAGCGATCTAGAATGACCAAGTTTCATTTTGCAAGGATGAAAAAATTCAACGACCTGCTGAAAGATGAACTCACTCTCCAGGGAAATTGGTAATCTATTTTAATTACTTTCAAATTGTATTTTCTATTCTGATTATTTTATTTCTATTTTGTTGATTTTATATATGTATGACTTAATCCGAGTACTTGCTATAATTTTGATATAAACTAGTAATAGAGTAACATATTAACTGAATTTAAACTCTAATGACACTATTATAGATTAATAGGAACATTGATTACTTAATATATATTAGTCTGTTATTAAGGTTTGAAGTATTATTATATCTTTTAGTTAGATAACTGAGACTGATTCTTTTTTAAGACATTTCCCGCCATGTTTCGTACTGTTATTTTTGTATTTTATAAATACTTTTATTTTTTAAATCGCTTTCAGATTTACTATGTTTTTGTTTAATGTTGTAGGCTTTTACTATATTATTTTTTCTCATTTATTTCATAGGATTTTAAAAATAACATTTATAATTTACTCTTTACTTATTTTTCATTGAACCCTTCGTGCGGGAGGGGAGGGGTGTTTCTAAACATTATTCGCCTCAGATATTATAATCAACTTTTGTTTTAAATTTCAATTTTCTATTCTGATTATTTTATTTCCGTTTTGTTGATTTTATATATGTGTGATTTAAACAGAGTATTTGCAATAATTTTTGATATAGACTAATATCTGTTAGTTAGATAACTGAAGAGTGATTCTTTTTTAAATCGCTTTGACATTTAGTATGTTTTTGTTTAATTTCATAGGCTTTTATTATAGTATTTTTTTCCAATTATACATTTCAATTTCAGCAATTTTGACAGATTTCTCATGTGTGTGTGGGGGGGTATACCATTTCTAAAATTAAGTGATTTTTAGCGATTTTTTTTTTTACATTTCAATTTCAGCGATTTTGACCGATTTGTCTCGTGTGCCGGGGGGGGGGTCTACCATTTCTAAAATTAATGATTTTTAGCGAATATTAAAAAAAAAAATTATCAATTGCAGGCTTCTTGGTGGTTCTGCAGTGTCATCTAGTGGCTCATCCAGTACTTGAGAAAAGCACCATATTTTTAAAACAGAAATCATGTATGTATGTTGATATATATATACAACTGGTGCGGATGTATAGTATTGTATATTAATATCATTATAAATATTTTTGTGTAATATAGTCCATTTTTATTTTATTATTTTGTGTATAAAAGCTGAGAAAGATGATGCAACATGTCGAGAAGATTCTAGAAAGCACTTATAAAATATAGTACAATTAGGCGGAAGCAATCCATTATTCAAATTTGAAAATTGCTTTTTTCAGTTAAAATGATTTAATTTTAGATTTAAAATTGCTAATGGAAACTTTATTTGTTCCAGTTATAGATTTGAATACATTTTCAAATCTTATCAACTACTTGCATTTTCCCTTAATGAAGGACAAAGGTACACGATGTAAGCTTCTATAGACATTGTCTCAGGAAAAATTCGTAAAAGCATTCCTGGAATAATTTGGCAGAATATAAATAGGGCCAAAATTAATATAGAAAAAAAGTTTTCTTTTAAAAATGAGTAGCCAACTTACGCCATGCTATCTAGAATTTTAATAGGACATTTGAGTAGAAGGAACCAAACCACCCTTTCCTGATCTTTCCAAGATCATTTCCTCAGAATGCTATTCAGCTACTACCAACTGATGAACTATCCTAAATTATAGGAGAAATAGTGAGCCCTGAAGAAAAGCTACCTGCCACTAGATAAGTTGATTAATGTGTATGGATTGCCATGTACAAGCAAGGACCCATCAATTCATCAGATTCCCAAAACATTGAAAGGTAATCAATAACTGCCACCCCCAAAGACTTTGTGATTTGTTAAACTAGTTTATAAACTTAATATTCAAATTTCTACTCTGCCTTAACATATAAATGTTCTGATCTAATCGGGAATGGTGTGAAACCATTTGACCTGCAGTGTAATCTAACCTATGTTAACGACTCTCTATAAGTTAATTAAAACCATTCTGTATTTTTATTTATGCTTTTATTTTATTCTCATACTTTGGTGTGGTAAAATTACTAATTATTGTTAGTATTTCATGTTTTATATTTTACTTCTAATTTGAATTAATATGCCAATTGAACTCAACCTCATGAGTCATCCATTAGACTCCATAAAGTTAAAAAACCCTTTTCTTCGTTGGGGTTGGTAGCATCCAAGTTATTTTTATTGATTATAAATGCAGACACTCACCAGGTTGAGTGACGTTTAAAGAATATGTATATACTTATAAAATATTTGATTTATTTATTGGTAGAGTGCAATGAATATACCAGCTCACTCAATAGGGTGAATTTAATATTGTCTATTAACTCTAGAAATGATTTTTTTTTTTATTGTTATTTCAATGATTGCATGACTGCCATTCAAATAGTTTATAATTAATTAATATCACACCCTCATAGAGCATCCTTGGTCGAATATACTCTTACCTAATAAGCGAATATGGCATTTGTTGTTTGTCAGATATTATAAGGGGGATATTTAAAATCAGAATTATTTTATTTATTAATATATATGTAATCCCAGCTTAACACAGGTTTACAAACTAAGTCATATCATTGAACTAAATATCAAATTATTACAGGTGGTTGTTCTGTTAACATTGTTAATAGTTTCCTCTTTTCTTTTGTGTTACTGGCATAGGTTTCTCTTCCAAAAGCTTGGGTGCTTCTCAGATGGGATATTCGGAAGTCTGAGTCCATTTATATATGTCTCATTCCACAAACAGGTATTTATGCTATCCTGAAATCTTCAGTTATTGTATGGTACACTCTGTCAGAATGATCCCAGACCAACCAGCCCTTTACAATCTCCTATCTTCCCTTTATTTAAAATCTGCTCCGAAAAGAAGTTTTATTTCATGTTTTTCTACAATGTTGAAGTGCTATCTCGAATAAAAGAGAATCAAACTCCTAGCTGCCATCATGCCAGTATCACTATTTCTTTAAATTTAAATGTATGCCTATGTGATATTTTTGCATAATACTATAAGTTCCTAAAGATTCTCGTTCACAATTTTGAGTCTCACTTTCTATTTATAAATAAATCCCACATCCGTAAATAAATTTATAATAATTGTCTTGAATAAATATTGTAACTAGGAAATTAAATCAATCTCACTGAAGGTCTTAATTAAATTAACTCATCTCTTTTATAAATGTGTTCTTATAATACTTGTAGTCATGCATGTAAATGCAATAAATCTCAATGATAGCTTTCATGATCGTATAGACATGAAAGCAATAATAACAAAATGTAACTAATTGAGGGATGTTATATCAATGTATTAAAATTGGTCATAAACTAATTCTATATATTTATACAAATAGCATTAATATGGTTATAGAGTAAAGGGTTTACAAACAAGCATTGACATATTAACCGCACCAGCTACTGCACATTCCAATATATATATATATATATAAAATTAAAATTACCCCAAATCCAAAATTCAACTAGACCAGCATAAAAATAATATTAAAACACAACCAAAGGTTTCACTGCTACAAGCAGACTTCTCAAATGTAAAGAACTACAAAAACTATACAATATATATAATATTAACCATTATCCACAAATCATTCACTTCCCATCCACCATTAATATTAAAAGAACTCTTAAATAAGTTAATTGCTTCAGAATAATAAATTTTCAATAATCTTAAGAGCCTGTGACACAAAACTGTGAAGTTAAATGTTTTAATTGCAAATATATGCTCAACCTGCAAACATAATTTATGTATATATGTAACCATTTTGAATTTTTTTTATTACTTATCCTTTTTGTTTGAATTATATTATTCACTTCAGACCCCACAATTTGCTGATCATAATTTCCAGCATTGCTGGATGGGATTTAAACCCAGGTTTCAAACAATGATAAATTTAGTACCTGTTAGTTAGCCTTTTTGTAGTCATAGTTATGCTAGTAATCCTCATGACCATTTACTTAATTCATGCCATTACATTATTAATCTTTTAGAATTCTCATGTTTCTCTGCTTATGTCTCCAGGTCAGGAATTGAATAATTCATCTGTATCACCAGGAATGTTGTTCATAATGTTATAGATCTGGTGAATGGGCAAATAGGTTAGAATTTACAATTGCTCCTGCCCTGTGTATCTCAGGCATGACTGGATTCAAGGTACTTTTGCTTGGATTCTAGATCTTGTTGAATGAACATACAATTGCAACTGGTACAGGTTTTTTCTCTTGGCTTGGTAACACAATGTGGGCCTTCGTTATAATTCACCCACATACCTGAGCAATGGCAACATATATTTTAATATATAGTATTTTTTTTATTATATGTATTGTATATCTTCAACCTGCATAACATTTGTGTATGTATTTGACTCTAATACCTCAGATGTTCAGTTTGGTTAAGTGTTTTTTACAATTTTTTTTAAAAATATTCTCATGTGTATAAACTCAGGAACAACCCAGATATTATTATGTAAGTGTAAATCATTCTGCATTGGATGATGGTGCCCAGGTATTATTAATACTGTAAACAAAATTTTTTTTACCAACTGGTAGTTGAGTGAATGACAGTCATTTTTTGCTGTTGTATTTTATTGTAATTATCATTTAATATCATGTAACTGCATCCAGTAATAATAACAAAATTATGAGTCTGTGTCAGGTACAAGGGAAGAACTGAGATAAGAAACATGGAAGAAAGTCTAGGTAAAAGAATAATTTTCTTTTTTTTTTTTTTGCATTTCGTAGTATCAAGTGATTTTCTTTCGTTCTTTTAGCAATTGAAATTTAAATGATGGGCAGTAGGGATATAGTCAATACAGTTATATAAGTAACAGTCAGGACAAAGTAGCATAACAAAAGGAAGCAGGGCGGGTAGAGAAAAGATAAGGGGGAGCAAACAAAATGGTAGGGCAGGAGATGATCAAAGAAAGGAGGAAGGGTGTTTATCCTGTAAATAAAATAAATAAATAAAAACAATATTGTTTATTCATTCAAGTTATATCCAAGATTCCATGCAAAAAAAAGAGAAATGGACTACCAAGATACAGAGAGTAAAGGCAGATGATCAAAGAAAGGGGGAAGAATGTTTATCCCATAAATAAAACAATATTGTTTATTCATTCAAGTTATATCCAAGATTCATGCAGTTTTGAAAGAAAAATAAGAGAAACAGACTACCAAGAGACAGAGAGTGAAGATAACAAGAAGTATAAAATAGAGAGTGACAGCTATGTGAAGCAAGGCAGTGCAAACTTGATCAAAAGGCACAAATAGAAATAAATTCATTGGGACTATTCAGCCCAGAAATTATAGTCAAGGAGCCAGAAAAACTATTGTATGACCTCAACCTCAGACCAAAGATATCCAAGACAAATCAAAATTTTATAGCAATGATGCATGGTTTGATGCACAGTATGATGGAAGAGTTCAAAGGAGAATTGAAAAGGCAGAATGAAAACCTAGAAAAGTCTAAAAGGGAGATGAAAAGAGAGTTAACAGAAACAGTAGATTTACAAAGGGAATTTGAGCAACTAAAGTGTACAATGGAGCCCATGCTTATCCCCAGAAGAGAGACTGCATCAGATGATAATCAAATCTGTAAAACTTCAGAACTAAACCAAGACTTAGCACACAGAGTGGATGGACATCAACAAAATATGAATCCACAACCAGAGTCAGATGTCAGAGAGCCTACAACCACAGAGTTCCAAAAACCCATGCCAGCTATTTAACCACCAGGGGACATCCAACATAGCACATTTTGTTCAGATACAAATTTTCCAAAATGAAAAAGGGTTGTTTTTTCATTCACCCAGCCAGAAATGCTGAACAAGTAGCCATTGCTAGCCACTACTCAAGTGACTGCCAAAGATTGTGGCTCTCACTACAAAGAAAACTGACATTTGGAAAATATGTCTGCTCTTTTAAGAAGTTACTGGAATGAGAAATGGCAGGAGGGTATTCTGCACACCCTAACCACAGAAAAATACCAGGTAAATCACAAAGAAACCTATACACAGTTTTTCTTGTGCCAGGTGGCTATGTTTTGATCACTTACAGCATTTTCATATTCAGATGCCCACATTATCCGGATCATAAAACATAATAAAAATGTACCAGTAATTAACAGCTTTACTGGTCTGTAATTTTTATTAAAAATTAAGATAAAAATCAGCTTTACTGATCTGTAATTTTTATTAAAAATTAAGATAAAAATAATGTATAAGCAGCTTAAACATTTATAAAAAAAATAATTTTTTTTTTAAAGAAATAAAACCACAATGGAACCATTATCAATAAATGTTTGAGGTAAATTTCATTAAAAGAAATAATATTGTAATTTCAGATTTTTTTCTTCACTATTAATAATTATGTAAGATTTAATAAGCTTGATGTATATAGTGAAATTAAATTCATAAAAATTACACTAATATTTCTTAAGGCTAAGCACTTTCAGAGCATTCAACTCCATATTCATAGCCTCTAAACCTAATAATTTATGCACATCTATGCAAGCTCATTTATATTGTCCATCTCTTTGATATAGAAAAGCATGTATCCCTCCTGTTTATTGCCTTCAAATCTCTTGCAATATACCATGCTTCTTTCACCTTCCTTTTGATGTCATTTCTTTCAGTGGAAATTATTTTAGCACATGCAGGTTCAAATTCATGATTAGCCTCTTTTTGGTGGTCCACAAATAACCTTCATTTCTGCTTAATACTCTTTTGTATAAGTATTTGTGTTGAGCTACTCTATTGTTTATAGTGGCCCGGGTCTCACCATAGTATACTGCTCCACAGTTAGCCTGAGGGCATATCATCTTGTACACCACATGTGGTGTTGATTGTATGTCAATCTTATCCTAATAAATGGAATAATTTATTGTAGGTATGTAAATGACATATTCATTGCAGCACCTAAACCAATAATAACAGCCATTCTGGATGGAATGCAGGCATATACCAACTTGATATTTAACTGCACTGAAGAGAATGAGTTGAATACAATTAATTACTTGGACTTAATAATAAAGAGAATGCACAGATGTTTTAATTACAGTATGAAAGTAAAACCATTAAACATTAGAGGATACATCCATACTAACTCCAAAACTCCTAAAGCCCACAAATTGACAGGGCTTTTTGCCTTTTTGTTCAGGAATTACCATTTATGCAAATATGAAGAGGAAAGAAGAATAAATATTAACCAGTATATTAGTGATCTAATGAAGGTTGGTTATGATTTAGTAACCATCAATAAAAGAATCAAAACATTTTATGAAAACATAACACAAATACTTATACAAAAGAGTATTAAGCAGAAATGAAGGTTATTTGTGGACCACCAAAAAGAGGCTAATCATGAATTTGAACCTGCATGTGCTAAAATAATTTCCACTGAAAGAAATGACATCAAAAGGAAGGTGAAAGAAGTGGTATATTGCAAGAGACTTGAAGGCAATAAACAGGAGGGATACATGCTTTTCTATATCAAAGAGATGGACAATATAAATGAGCTTGCATAGATTTGCATAAATTATTAGGTTTAGAGGCTATGAATATGGAGTTGAATGCTCTGAAAGCGCTTAGCCTTAAGAAATATTAGTGTAATTTTTATGAATTTAATTTCACTATATACGTCAAGCGTATTAAATCTTACATAAAAGAAATAATTAAAAGTTTAATAAAGAGAAGTTTAATGTAAAAGTTTGAAGAGGTTTTTTAAAAAAACAAAACACACTTTTCCAAAAAACAAAATGCTGCATCATTCATAAAGTTTTATGAATTAAAGAGGAAGGGGGAATTTAACTTAGCAAAAATTAAACTATAAAAAAAAAAAATCTTAAAAAAACTAAAAAAATATTTTTCCATTTATTTAAGAATAAGAGATGTGTGTGTGAAAATAAGGTTGATTTTAAATTACATAAAGAAGTAAAATGTGTGCATGTTAAAGAAAAAGGAAAATGAAAGTTAAATTTAAAGAAATAAAGGAAAGCTTATAATCAAATTTAAAATTCACTCAAAGGTTGCTTGTTTGATAAATAAAGAATGGGAATTAGTATTTATAAACTGCTACAAACATAAACAATGGGAATAATTAAAAACTGTATCTTATTCGAAAATAGACTGATCTAAGCAAGCATGTGGGTTAAGAAGCAATGGCAAATAATAAATAAAATAAAATTAATTAAACTGATTCAGAAAAAATTTAATTAAAAGATAACAACTAGGAGCAACAGAAATAGAACTGAAAATTCGACACACTCAATTTTATTTACTTCCTTTCACTGCAGACATTCTTTCAACTCATCACTG
Source organism: Epiperipatus broadwayi (assembly GCA_028023455.1). Taxonomy (NCBI): domain Eukaryota; kingdom Metazoa; phylum Onychophora; class Udeonychophora; order Euonychophora; family Peripatidae; genus Epiperipatus; species Epiperipatus broadwayi. The sequence continues at coordinate 3,724,013 of JAQFVV010006239.1, forward strand.
TATTAAGATCATGCCGTACTAAGCAGTCATTGGAGAATGCGGCCAAATTCCAGCCTCGGTCTGCAAGAGCACCAGCAATCTACCTGTTAGAAGTCATGCCTGTCTAAGAATCAGAACTGCCAGGACTATCTAACTGCCTACCATAAGAAGCAACCAGCAGCCACGACCAAAACTATCAAAACCCAAAATCGAACCAGTTGGTAAATCATCCATACAGCATGAGAAAGCAAGAAGCCACATCTCAGAGTACATGTCCAAAATCCTAGATTAATATTAACTTTATGAACAATAGTAGCAGTAGCGATCTTTGAATGTCCTGATATTCAGCATATAGATGAACTATAGTATGCGCATGTATATCCACTTCCCAGTGTTAGCCAAATGTTTGTAAAACTTTCCTAAATAATTACTATTTATAATTCCAAATGTGTATATGCAGTCATATGTATATTAATTATAATTCATTTTAAGTATTTATTAAGAATATGGGTATATGGAATTAATATCATTTATTGTTATAATTTTAAGGAGTGTATGTATGTGAATATATATATATAGGTGTGGTAATTATATTATTTATTAAAGGGAGATAAATTTACCTGACAAATTTCTAATAACAAATTTATTTAAAATATATTGCAATAAATATTGTTTGATAATTAGAGTTGAGTAGTTCTTTTCTAGTTATACCACCAGTAAACAATTCTCTTAAATAGGTTACTGGATAGTCAGTTAATTTTATTCTTGGTAATTTCATAAATGAGCTAGTTGGGATAAATCAGGCACTAAATTAGTAGCCGTCATTCAGGGCATGTTAATTACTTCATGCAATTAACTGGTCTCTGAAGTTTACTTCAAAACAAATAGTGCATTGAATGACAGGGGTTGAATTTAGCAGCTGAGAAGTTCTGTAGCCTGGAAAGGTGGCCATAAGATTTACTTTGTATAACTTTGGCCTGACTACAGGTACCTTTGGTATTATGCTTCTCTGCATGAGGCCGATGTGATGCAATACTAAAAGTGCAGCTGGAGTAGATTGAGGTATAATAAGTAATTTTATATTTATTTTTTATTAAGGAAACAAAACAATTTTTTTTTTTCACAATATTTTAAAATTCTTCTTCTCTCATTTTTCTTTTCTTTTTTACCTACTCCCACCCAGTTCACTATAAATTAATTAAAACCATTCAGTATTTTTCTTTATGCTTTTATTTTATTCGCATACTTTAGTGCAGTAAAATTATTAATTATTGTATTTCATGTTTTATATTTTACTTCTAATTTGAATTAATATGCCAATAAAGCTCAACCTTGAGAGTCTGTCCATTAGTCTCCATAAAAGTAAAAAAAACATTTTCTTTGTCGGGGTTGGTAGCATCCAATTTATTTTTGATTATACATATATACGCTCACTAGGTTGAGTGATGTTTAAAGAATATGTATATACTTATGAAATATTTGATTTATTTATTGGTAGAGCACAATGAATCTACCAGCTCACTCAATAGGATGAATTTAATATTGTCTATTAACTCTATAAATGATGTTTAAAGAATATGTATATACTTATGAAATATTTGATTTATTTATTGGTAGAGCACAATGAATCTACCAGCTCACTCAATAGGATGAATTTAATATTGTCTATTAACTCTATAAATGATTTTTTTATTATTATTTCGATGATTGCATTACTGCCATCCAAATAGTTTATAATTAATTAAGATCATGCTCTCATAGAGCATCCTTGGTCAAATATACTTCTGATCTAATAAGCGAATATGGGATTTTTTGTTTGTCAGATATTATGAGGGGGGAAATTTAAAATCAGAATTGTTTTATATTATTTATTAATTAATATACATGTAATCTCAGCTTAATGCAGGTTTAAAAATTAAGTCATATCATTGCACTAAATATCAAATTTATTACAGGCAGTAATTATATTTACTGTTGTTAGTGGCATCCTTTTCTTTTGCATTACTGGCATGGGTTTGTCTTCTAAAAGTCTGGGTGCTTCTCAGATGGGATATTTGGAAGTCCAAATCCATTTTACAGGTCTCATTTCCACAAAAGGGTATCCACACTACCCTGGAATGTTAACTTAGTGCAGGGGTGAGCAAATAGCAGCCCACGGGCCACATGCGGCTCGCCAAGATAATCAAAAAAATCCGCCTTTAACTGAGATTTCCTTCCCATGTGTGACCAAAGATTCATCTCATATTTTCCACTAGACTAGCAATGTCAATACACATGCACAGTATAGATACAATGTGCAGTGCTTTTCCAGTTGATCTGGTTAATTTCAATTTTATCTTTGCATTAGCAAATATATACATTTTACTAATCGGTGATGAATGTCGTGTGTTTAATGAAGAATGGACTAATATTTTTTTGGTAATACATGGAATAAAGCAGTGTTTATTGTCATGAAAAAAAGGTGTGGCCCTCTGCTAACCTTCGCTTCTACAAAGTGGCCCCTGATGCAGCCCTCTGCCAACCTCTCTGGCCTCTGAACCAAAACAATTTCCCACCCCTGAGTTAGTGTATAGTACACTGTCAGGATGATACCAGAGAAACTGATCCTTCACAACGTCCTATCTTCCCCTTATTTAAAAACAGCTCTGAAATGAATAGAGGGTTTTATTTCATGTTTTTCTATAATGTTGAAGCACTATCTCAGATAAAAGAAGAGAATCGAACTCCTAGCTGCCGACATGCCAGTACCACCATTTCTTTCAATTTAAATGTAAGCCTATGTGATATTTTTGCATAATGCTATAATCAATCTAAACCTGTGCTCTGTCTGTGTATGTAAAATTCCAAGTTCCTAAAGATTTTTGCTCATATTTTTGAGCATTTTCTATTTACAAATGAATTCCACATTCGTAAGTAATTTGTACATTGTAACTAGGAGATCAAATCAAACTCACTGAAGATCATACTAAATTAACTCATATTTTTTATAAACGTGTTTTTATAATACTCATAATCATACATGTAAATGCGATAAATCTCAATGATAGCTTTCATGATAGTATAGGTGTGAAAGCAATAATAACAAAATGTAACTAATTGAGGGGTGTTATATCAATGTATTTAAGTCAGTCATCAACTACTTTTATATATTTGTACAAATAGCATTAATATGTTTATAGTGTGAAGGGTTTATAAACAAGCATTGGCATATTAACCACACCACAGTTACCACATATCCCAATCTATATATATGTTAGCTCAAATCAGAATGTATTATAACTTTAAGAGCTTGTGACAGAAAACTGTGAAGTTAAAATATTTTGATTGAAAATGTATGCTCAACCAGCAAACATAATTTATGTATATATGTAACCATTTATTATATTATTAAATTGCTTTTTTTTTTCTTACTTATCCTTTTCATTCAAATCATTATGTTATCCACTTCAGATCCCACAATTTACTGATCATAATTTCCAGCATTGCTGGATGGGATTTAAACCCAGGTTTCAAAACAATGATAAATTTAGTACCTGTTAGTTAGCCTTTTTGTAGTCATATTTATACTAGTAATCCTCATGAGCATTTACTTAATTCATGCCATTATATCATCAATCTTTTAGAGTTCTCGTGTTTCTCCACTGTGTCTCCAGGCCAGGAATTGAATAATTCATCTGTATCACCATGAATGTTATTATAATGTTATAGATCTGGGGAATGGGCAAATAGGTTAGAATTCACAACTGCTCCTAACCTGTGTATTTTGTGTAAATAAATAGATAATAAAATGGATTTCTCTTTAACTACCAAAATGTGTTTTTTTTATATATTTATTCTATGATTGGCCAGTCCAATGTATAAATGTGAACAAACTCTGCATGGAATTTCATGATATTCCAAAGGAATTTTATCTTTAGGGTATGGGGATATTTCATTTTTTTTAAAAATAAGTCAACTTTGTGGATATTATTTTTCTTGAAAATGTTACTAATTTTGTCAGTTACTACCTTTACATAAAGCAGAACTGTTTAAATTTCTGAAAGATCAAAAAAAAAAAAAAATTTGAAAAGGCTATATTAATAATAATCCAGTGAATTGAAAATAAACAATATTTGGAAAAAGCTATTGGAGAATAAAATATTGTCTAAAACTTTTCAACCAATAGAATTAGACCATGAAGAAAAAATAACAAAATTTGAAAAATAATTTTAAATCCAGCACACATTCTTTATTGTGTTCCTGAAGATTTGTGATGATGGTGTTCTAGTTGTATTTTTATACTGGACTATTTCCATGATGGAAATAGTCCAATGTAAAAATACAAAGACATTCTTATGATTTGAGAAAAAAGAAATTCTGAGGAAATTACTTGTTATTATAGTAAAATGCCAGCTATTTATTTACTACATGGAATCTTCCGAAATATTATGAAATCAAATATATGTATACAAATAATCAATTGCAAAAATATTTCATAATTTAATTCTGAAGCACAATCATGTTTGTATCTATTTAAAAAGTTCTTCCTTTGCTTTTTAACTCAAAAAATCAGTTCAAGATTTTTTCACATGATAAGCATCACATTTCTGCATATAAAAGCAAGGTTTTATGGTTGCTAGATAATTTGTCACATAACATTAAGTAAATAATCTTGACTTTGTTTTTCAAATTTGATGAAATTTATAATTTTTGCAATGTCATCCAAAATATCCTTTAATGTTTTTGGTATTCATTTCATCTTGATCATAGTGATGAAGAGAACAGTGGAAATATTTAATATGTAGAATTGTTGCACTTATCATAACATTGCCCACTTTTTGGACCCAATAATAATTTTACCTACTTAAATAAACATGCAAACACAAATTATTTTATATTCATTTATATAATTATTATTAAGTTTGAAAATATTTTCTTCTATATTTATTTTTACAAAAAATTTCCAAAATAGCTCATCTTCTTGGATAGTAAAAATAAAAACATAATGAACTAATAAAAATAGTCAGTCAGCAATATTTATACATTCATCCAGTTATACCATAAATGATTTTAAAAAGAATTTAAATGAGATACTATCCTCACAAAATAATAGCATTTCCTTAATATAATGCTCATGATTGTATCAGAAAATAATATGGCGTGAATTTTTTTATTATATTTTTAACCAAGCTTACAGCATACTATATCTTTGTAACAATGTTTTATTAATTTTTCAGTAATTGTATGTGCTTTACCTTTATTAATAATTCAATAAGTAATTTGAAAAGAAACCATAAGAATTGTTTTGTTATTGGAGTATATATATTTAGAAACATATTTCTTTTGTTTTTTAATTCTGCACATTTATGCTGAAAGTCTATTTTAATTATGTAAATATGGAGAACTAGATTCCATATATTTTTTTAATCATCATTGACTATTTTATTATATCCAATACAAAATCAATTTGGCTGATCTTAATTTCTTGTCCAATTAAAACTGCATATTATATAGATTGTATCATATTTTTCCTTTTTTTTTTTTGTTACTAAGTGAATCTTCAGATATTGCATTGTTTATTAGTCATTGGTTTTCATTAACATTCCTTGTTATTAACTGACTTCTTTCTGCTTAAATTTTTCAGCTTTAACTATTTGTTCATTCCACAGGTCAGATTTATTAAATTAAAAAAAAAAAAAAATCCTAAAAATAGTGAAAGTAAATTGTTAAAAGTAGTCAAAATTTCTTTGTAAAATTATTATAATCATATTGTAAAGTTAATTTAAAATAAGAACAAATAAACAAAAGAAGTATTTACTTTATTAAAACAGGCAAAACTCACTATACGTATTGCCACTCACAGCAAGCTAGAGTAATCAATGGATGCCAGAAGGCTTAGACATAAAATCCCATCTAGTGCCTACTCAACCAATATCCCAGACTATAAGCAAGCATAAGAAATGGTGATCACGTGATGTTTATTGGCTAAAAGTATTTACTTTGTGTATAATTATTTCTCAATGCACAAAGATATTTTATGGAGTTCACTATTAATTAATTCCTGTTTACATACAAATATATTATTACTGCATAATCACCATTTACTATAAATCCAAGGCTCCCATAAAGATAAACTAATCATATTTGCTTGTTTTAGATATAATTTTCTGAGAGATCCAGTCTGGATGCATATTTCCTCCATTTTGGCATCTAGAAAGTTATATTGTTGTACAACATTTTGGAATCCATATTAAACATTCTTCTATTAACACATAATTTCACTATAGTTCAAACAATATGGCCAGATCACATGGCAATACATAATTATTTCATGGAAGCAAATAGTGTTAATTCAAAATGTTTCCAGTATTCTATAAGTTTTGAAAACCAGCCAACTTACATGATTAAATTTTATTTTTTATCAGATTAAATATGTAAATAATGCGTGCTTATAAATACAATTTTTTTATATAATAGTTATACAGTTTTATTGCATAATAATAGATGTTCAAACAAATAAATGAAATTATTATGAATTAACTACTTTGAATTTTTAACTTTTTAAGTTTTTTGCCTAAAAATTCTTTTGAATTTTTTGATTCATGGAACCCTGAAGAAATTGTGTAAAATCCAAGGTTCCACAGATCATAGTTTGAATACCACTAATTTATGTCAAAACTAAAAGACTTGAGGCTACAAATTATTCAAAATGCAAACAAAAAAAAAAACTTAATAGAATAAGGATAAATAATTTACATTCATTTAGCATTTTTATAATAAACTATACTAAAAAAAAGTTGGAAAAAATCATTTTTGAATTCTAATGATAGTGTAAATATTTTAACACGTTTTAATTTTAAACTGTTTATAATCATAGAACAATTTATTTAAAGATGGTTGCCTTTCCCCTCAGCAAACCATATGGCTACACAACTTTATAATTTTCAAAATATTTGTTTTAAAAAGTCTGTCTAGGAATCATTTTAAGTATCATTAAAGTAACTTTTTTCAAATTCTTTTAATCATATAAAGTTAAAATAAAATTATTTGAAAATTGAAACTATTTTATATTAAAAATTATTATCCATACATACCATATACAAAAATAAAATGTCAGATAGTTCAATTTTTAACTTAAAGTAATAATATTAAAGTTATGTGAGTTACAATTATATATAGTTTATTTAATTTAAATTTTTAAATTAATTACAACTTTTCTCCAAAAATGTGTTTTATATCAAACATTTGTATATGATGATTTGAGAAATGTTATAGTAGAAATTCCAAATACACAAATTCTCACATAATTTGTAAAATTATTTTTTAATATATGACCTTTTTTACTAGACAATATTTCCAAGTTAGACCATTTATAATGACAAAAATTAAAAGAAAAAACATTTAAAGTATAATAAATAAAATCACTAGTAGCAATAACAGCCATTTGCAAATCAGTGTGGTCATTCCAATTCCAAATGAAAAAATTAAACAGTACAATAATAATGATGATGATAATAATACACTATAAATAAGTTTTGTAGTAAAAATATAAACCAATCTGTGAATCATTAAGTTCACATTTAAAACATGCTAATCCATATTTCCCTTTGTTTGATATTTTGTAATGCTTTTAACTTCCACAGAAAACTCCTTTCTGAAATACTTTGATATCATGTCTAATTGTAGCTGTTCAATGTATTCTAATCTATATCATATCTTTGAGATATTCTTACAACATAAAAAGGGTTTACCTCACCTATCCAAAACCAAGCACAAATTTATCATAAACAATCCTTTAGAAAGTCTTATATTGTTGATGCATTCTATATGTCTAATCTAATGGAGATTTTTTTTTATATAATAGTGGAATCTATAGTATCATGTCCAGAAAATTGAATAATATATTACTTGGGTTTACGAATGTATTTTTTAATATTTATATAGTAACCTTGAATGAAATTTTCTAATATCTTTATATTATATTGATAGGGTGTTTAAGTCTCATATCATTGCAATAAATTAGGTAAAGGAACAATTCTACATACAAATAATTTAGTTGCAGTAGTTATTTCACTATGACAAAACATCTAACCTTTTAATTTGTTAAAAGATGCAATACAACACCTCACCATCTAAATTCTACTTTTCTACTTGAAAAAACTACCAAGATATTTAAATTGACTTACATTTTCAAATGGATAACTAACTATTCAAATTAAAATTTGTTGAAGATATTTTGTCCATCCTTGACTGATAAAAACTTTGAATTTTTTAAAATTAATTACTAAATCAAAGTCTTTATATATTACATTAAAATGTTGTCTTTTAAATGTGAAAAAAATAACACAATCATTATCATATATAAAAAATTCAGAATTCAAGAAGATGATGCTTTATTTTTTAAAATCAAATTAAAAATTCCCACTATCAAACTTATATGATCTTGATGACTAATTTATTAAGCAGCCTATAAATGTTCTAAAGATTACATTCATAAAAATTAAAAACAATGATAGGATAAGTACATATCCTGTTTGACATAAATTTTCACTGCAAATCCTTCTGATTTTCCATTTGTAATAACAAACCTTCCTCTCTTTCATCAAAGCTTTATAATTTAAAATACATTTTGGTGGACAGCAAACTAATTTTAAACAATGCTAAAGAGTTATTGATTAATTAAGTCAAATGTCTTGATAAAATTGATAAAACACTCTTTTGTTCCAGATACTTGTCTTTCATTTTCCTGGGAACAAAAGCCATTTTATACTGCTTCTTGATTCTCTAAAATCACATTGAGTGTCTGAAAGTAACATATTTAATAAAAACTTTGAAAATGCATTTGCTATAATGGATAAAAATGATTATTCTATGATTATCTATTTCCTTTAATTTTAAATATAACAATATAATCATTCTTATGATCAGGCAAAACAATTCCAATGTTTTTTTAATGTAACATATCATCAGGATATTTTAAATTTTCTCTGCACATTCTATTTAAGATACAATATTTCCACTTTTAAGAATACAAAGAATTGAAATTTGATTTCATTAAATTCGATATCATTATTCAAATGTAAATGAGTAGATTAAATAGATAAATCATTTAAAATCATCATTTCAATTCTTTTATCAAAAATGATCAAAATATCATTGTCATCATGTAATAATCATTTTTGAAGTTAATAGAATTGTAATATTATTTTCAAATCCATATGTTCCTTTCAATCCATGAAAAAAAAGTTTAAAATAACTACAATCAGTAAATGTCTATATTTTCTTTACAGTTTTAATCTATCAATCACTTTAAACTTTATTGAAATAAATTGAGATACTGTCAAATCTCTATGTGCTCATTACAATACTTATCTGACAGCCAATCAGATGCCATGATAGCCATCCAAATGAAAACTAAACCTAACCACACAACAAAGATTTTACGAGAAAAGAGTTTAGTTTTCATTTGGATGGCTATCGTGACATCTGATTGGCTGTCGGATAAGTATTGTAATGAGCGTGTAGAGATTTGACAGTATCTCAATTTATTTCAATTTTCAACTATCTGTGCTTCGCAAATTAAAATATTATTTAAGCCTTATTGTAAACTGTTGAACTTTTTTAAAATTTCTGCATTGTTATGAAACTCCACAAAAATTATTTTTCCAAACAAAAAGTCACTAATAATAAAATCAGTGGCAGAAAATTAATCACGATTCTTCTTTTTAGAATAATTTACTTGCATCCACAATTCTTTAAAAATAGTTCCAATTTATCAAAACCACTTTGAATACTTTTTAGCAAAACCTTTTATTGCATATATATACACATACACCTACATTTCAACTGTCCTGTAGTCTTCTTCAGAGCTATGATATAATGAACAAAATAAAATAAAGTACATAACTATATAAATAAACCATAAAAAATGTAGATGTATGTGTATTTATGTGTAATAAAAGGTTTTGTTAAAAAGTTTTCAAAGTGGTTTGGATAAATTGGATTTATATAAGATATTACAGCAAAAATAAAGGAAAATATGATTTTGGTAATATTTCTGAAGAATTTAAAAATAGTTCATATCTCACTAACATGACAATCCTAAAAAATTAAATCACTATTTTAGTATTTAATAGCTGGTGAAATAACTAAATTACTAATTTTAGTATTTAATAGATGGTAAAATTTATCATAAATAGTAACTGCTTCTAAAGAATGACCATCAATTTTCTTGCAAATATAATTGGAATAAGATCTATTTTTAATGCAACTATCATGTTAATTTTGGAGTGCATTAATTATAAGCATTCAGACATAATATGAACTTTTTCTTGCATTCTGTTTTTTTCTCTCTAATGCTGTCTATTAAATATCATTGTTTTAAATGTGAATGCATCCATGCCCATTTATAACAATTTTTATGTCTAAATAAGGTATTTATAACAGTCAATCAAATATACAAAAATTCAACATCAGTAAACCATTTGAATACCACTATTTCTAACAACACATATGTTGAAATCTTTAAAAAAAAAAAATCAATCTTTTAATGCAATTCAGCAAGGAATTAAAATTGTTCTAACTCTAAATCTCATATTGTAATATACACACTAATAAAATGAGCACAGTTATCATTATTCAAATTTTTTTTAATACTATTAGCCTTTCATTGATAGATGGACAAATTCTTAGAATAAAAAAATACTAAATCAGACTTTACAATGAATCCAACATTATGTATTTTTCTTTTACTAACTGATCTATCCTTCCAAAAATAATTTATAGCCCATCTCTGTGCTCTATTAAATTTCCTCCTTCTGGAAGACAAATTTAACCAATAGTAAATGTATTAATCTTAAATATTGGCACCCCTTTAGCTATCACTGTTATCCTATGTTAATGCCATAAAGACTTAGTATAAATAAAATTTGCATATTCCACTTATTTGTATTTATAATAATATTAGATTTATAATACTTTCAGTATTACCACTGATATTTCTTCTATTACTTTAAAGGTAATTTTCCAGGTATAATATAATCAGACTGTATAAGATGGACCATTTTTAGCCAAATTTTTTAGGTCTCTTTCACTTCCACGGTAATAAGGGGGAGGGGTCAACAGGATTGCCCAAGCAAACAATCATTATAAAAATTGCATCTACATCTTTTTAATTATAAAAAGTTTGAATGTTTAAATAAATTTATATGTCACACAGAGGCAAAACTCTCCATACAGTAGCACCACTCAGTCCAAGCCTAACCATAAAAAATGGTGATCATGTGATGTTTAGTGATTTATATATATATATATCATATAATATTACTTTATATATTTTACTAGGATTAGTGTTAAACCAATATAATATCACAGGACCAAAGGATGTTGATGACTATGATTATTATAAAACCAAATACATTTAAAATATATAGATAGTGAACTGAGATAATATTCGTATGACTATACAAGTGAATTATCTTGGATTGAAAACCTTATTGTGTTTGGGCTCATATCTTTATAGTTAATTTAAAGGGTAAAACATGTGAATGCTAGAGAAATGCATTAAATCTAAAGATCTAGGTTCAGTTTTACAGATCCAAAGTTCTTCACTGATGAAAATCATAAGCTAGAAACTTGTTTGGAAGATTGGATGAGTAGGCATTAAATAGGGATTTTGATGCACTAACTTTTAACATCCATTGATTACTATGGCTTGCACTAGATGGCAATATTGTATGGAGAAAATTGCAATTGTGTTAAAGATTGTTATAAAAAAAGAACTGACCCATTTACTGATCATTAGATCAATTATAGAATATATTAATTAGGAAATTTCATTACAATTTTGAATAAAAATTATTTTTTATATCATTATATAGATATAATCCAAGATATTTTATACAGTATTTGGAAATTTTACTTATTATCTAATTGCAAATGTCATGATTTTTAGCCTAGATTTAACCAAAGTATTACATAATCTATTTCTTAAGCACTACATGCAATATCAAAAATATTCAATAGAGAAATATTAAGCCAATAAAAATTATCTAATAAAGCAAACAATACTGTGAACTCCTATAATCTGTTTCTCATTACCTAAACATTATTCATATTGATGAAGTGTATGATAAAAATTATATTTTCTAAGAATATTTCACATGAAGCTAAAGATTTGAAAATATTTCAAAGTTCTGAAAATTTAAAATTCTAGCATAAATACTTTTGTAATTATGAATTTAAAAATAAGTGATAGTATTGTGTTCTAGTAACCTCAATTTTAAAGATTTGCAAATCTAGAAATAATTAACTCATTCAAAATAACATAAGTATAATTTTACATTATCATATTACAATAACTATAGTAAATCTAGAGCTATTATTTTAACATTTATTACTTTATAAACATTTATTCAAATGTAAAAAAACAAACAAAAAAACAAAAACAAATAAAAATAAAGAATAATATATTTAAACAGCTTTATCAAAAACATTTACATTAAGTATAAATAAATATAGTAATATTTCATTAAAAATGTAGGCTTACTTAGCTAGGTAAAAAAATCCAAAAAAAAAAGAGAAGCAAAATGATTAATTAAACAATGAGATCTGGTATAACAAATTAATTAGTTCCAGAAACTCATTTATTACACCATCATACATAATCAGGTCAAGGCTCATGGCCTAGACCAAAATTAATATCCAAAGAATCATTTGCAAAAGAAAATATATATATAATTGTAAAAAATATATATAAAATTATTAGCTGTACATAATGCAATGTTAAATTTTCATGAAGATTAAAATTCATCTTTTAAAAGTATAAAAGTAAAATGTATTCCTAATAAAAATGTATAGATCACTGATTTCAGAATTTCCACTTTCTCATGAAATAATATACAGAAGTAATCCTCTCTGTGCCACAGATTCACATAGTCTTACTACCCTATGCAATCCAATATTTTTTTTTGTGAATCTGGTGAATCATATTTTGCAGGCAAGAAAATCCTTCGCAAGAATAGCACTTGTACTAAAATCAGCAAAAAATTAAATTATTCTAACAATTGTTTCACCTTTTCACAAATGATCACCTCATTAATGCCATAATTAATCTGCCATAATTTGGTTAATGAACATTAGCCAAAGTTTCCATTTGTGTTGTGATGTCCTTTTGCTAGCTGTATTGTGTATATTACATTTTATAGCTTTCTTTTTTAAAAAATGAATTTTTCTTTCACTTGAATACTGTTCTTTTTTTTTCTTGCTCCTAATTTTTTTTTTTTAAAAAAAAAGATGAACAAATTGCAGAAAGGAAAAAAATGCTAATAAAATCACAAAACATGAGACTTGTTTTGTTACTATATTTGAACAATAATAATTGCTATAACATTTGTTATTTCAAACAATGGTATTTGTCAATTTAGCAATTCTATGCTTAGCTCTTAGATTTCTTTTTGAAATTATTTTTTTAATGAGATCATCAAAATTAGAAAATAAATATCTTTATGCTAGTCTTCCATAAAATAATAATCAGAAAATAATAAATTCTTTACAACAGCTATATAAATATCAAAATTTTTTATACATTAAAAGCTATTCCCAATAAAAAATTTTATAACACAATCTTCGAAATGAAAGAGGAAGTCTCATCATATTATGACTGATAAATATTATAACAAGTTTTTAATTTGTCAAAATGCTGAAATTAATTATTATGCCTGTAATAATTTCATACAGAATTTTTGAAATAAAAAAAAAAAGAAGAGGGGAATAGGAGATCAATTTTTCCAAAGAAAATATCTCCCCAAAGTATGAATTAAGTTGTTCTAAGTATTGCTTAATTGTTTAAAATGTTACCATTAATTCCAACTCTATTTTCATAGTGTTTTTTTTCCTTGCCATCAGGTTATAAATAGAGATTTTATGAAAGTGTTCATTCTTTTTTTTTTTTTTGTATTATATTAGAAAACTTTGTTTATATGGGAAACTGACAGAATAAAAAAAAGTTTACAAATAAGATAATAGTTCAACCAAAGAGAGGGAAGTAACTAGAAATAATTTAAAGCAAAATACCATATATTCAAACTCTAATTATAGGTAAATAAAAATTTTACAAAATAATACACAAATATTTATATAAATTATCTATCTGGAGATAAACTTGAATATGTACATAATAGAATATATAGATTACCTTATATATAAATGAATACACCAAACTTCTTTTTAAAACTTATATGACTATTATAAAAATAAAACTATACAACCAATGTTTCCACTATTTTATAATATAGTCTTTTTCAAGGAACATTAAAAAATAAAAATACGAATATATAATAATAAATATAAGTATGCATATTGCAAAAAAATCTAAAAACATTAAAAAATACTAAAAAATTATCTTTACCTCATCACCTTATCTATTACAAACAATCTCAAAACTTTATCAAAATGTTTACATTTATACAGCCATCCAAAAATACTCTAAAACATTTAAATAACAAATCTATCATTTTCTTTTCTATTAACATTCTATTTAATTCAGGTCTAATTTCACTAATGTAAATTCCTTCCTTTATTATTCTTTAATTGTATTGTTTTATACATTCTAAAGGTTTTATTTCAAAATCTTTATGTTTAAATGTATTCATATGATTATAGATAGCAGAATTTTTATCACTTAAATGCTGTTTTAATCTATTTTCTAAATTATTTTTTGTAGCCCCAGTATATAACATCTCTATATTAATTTAATACAATTCAAACATTTTATTATGTAAACTGAATTCATAATTTCTAAATTATTACATTCCATATTATTATTATTATTATTATTATTATTATTATTATTATTATTATTATTATTATTATTATTATTATTATTATTATTATTATTATTATTATTATTATTATTATTATTATTATTATTATTATTATTATTATTATTATTATTATTATTATTATTATTATTATTATTATTATTATTATTATTATTATTATTATTATTATTATTATTATTATTATTATTATTATTATTATTATTATTATTATTATTATTATTATTATTATTATTATTATTATTATTATTATTATTATTATTATTATTATTATTATTATTATTATTATTATTATTATTATTATTATTATTATTATTATTATTATTATTATTATTATTATTATTATTATTATTATTATTATTATTATTATTGTTGTTGTTGTTGTTGTTGTTGTTGTTTCAAAGCAAAACTTTATTGAGTCTAAAAAGTTACAGAGTCACATCTAGTAATATATTGATTTTTTACAAATGAAAAACAAATTACAACTTTCAGTATATAAGTCTTTATCTTTTCTGCATACTTTTTTTTTTCTTCTTGTTTTTAAATTTGTCTTCTATTTAGTTCAGTTTATGCTTGCATTTTTTTTAATGTTGGAAAAAATGCTGATGTTGAAAATGTCATCATCTATCTTATTGGCCTTTATATTTCATAGACTGGATCTTTGTTTCAAGTGTGACCATGTGGCTGCAAATACATCTGGTTGAGCTAGGATGCTGTCTCTTTTTCTTAACAGTTCTAGTTTTATTGAATATGTTGCTGGATGGCATCTAGGGTTATTGGCAAGTGCAAAAGTGCATCTGGTACACCAGTAGGCATAAAGGCTGTATGTTGCTGCATGAATAGCAGGGTTGTTGCCTTTTTTAAATGTATTTATTATTTCATCAATTGAAATGATAGCCTTTCTGTATGTGGTAAACATTGTGCGACGTATTGTTTCTAGGGCACTGCAGGAATGAAGAAAATGATCTTGTGTCTTTTCTTCTCTATGACATAGCCCACACATGGGGTCTATATTTGTATAGAATCTACGAAATCTAAGGAAATGGGTTGTGGGTAGAGCATTGAGATTAAGCTTAAGTAGAAAATCAAATAATTTTGGTTCTAATGACCATTTTCTGAATTATTGCAGTAGTTGCCTGTTGTCTATTCCAAGAACTGATGGATGTAGACTAGGTGTCTGGTTTGGATATAGTATATTATAAATATCCCAGTATGTATACTTGTTGTCATTATTGAGTGATATTTTGTTGTATATTGGCTTTAGTTCTTCAATCAGTGTGGATAGATGTCCATATGAAGGGGGTGGTCTGTCTGTGGGTATTATACTGATTACACACTCCAGGTCTGGAAATCTTTTTATGGTTGCTGTTATTAGATTTACTGATTTCTGTGTGTAAAAAACATTGATTGTATGGAGTCCAAGTCCATTGCTATGTGGTGGTCTGCTCAGATTTTTTAAAGAGATTGCCACTGTCTTTCTCTTCCATATTAGTTTGTTACAGATTGACGAGATTTTAGATATGAATGTTTTTGCAAATTTGATTATAGGTGTGTAGTATGTAATTTTTGTAATTATAAGTTGATTAAATAGTGCTACCTTTGCGTATATTGACAGGTATGACTTTTCAAGTGAGGCTGTGATTTTTTCAGCATCTTTTTTTAATTTATTTTGAATTTTTTGCCTCATTCCATTGGTTCCAAGGTAGAATGGGAAACCAAGAAAAGCAGATGGTTTACCATTAAACATCTGTACAGTGCTTGCCTGTGTATATTGACCATGCAGCAGTTTTATTTGTGTTAATTTTTAAATTAAAATTTGAGGTATAATTCTTGATTATCTCTTGTAATATGGGGAGGTTCTTTTTAGAGGGGAGGAAAACGGTTACATCGTCCATATAGGCTATGCATGATATATTTAAAGCAGTGTTTGGAATTTGAATGCCTTTTATTTTTTTCTGTATCTCTATTAATAGAGGATTTATATATATTGTAAAGAGCAAGGCACTCAGGGGGGATCCTTATGGGATGGATTGACTCGGTCTGAAGGCTGGTGATTTTTTCCCATTCAATGTGATGTGAATTTCACGGCTGAGTAGCAGATTGGCTATTATATATAGTAGGGATGGAGGTGTTGTTTTTTTCAGCACGTCTAATAATTTGGCTATAGGCACTGAGTCAAAAGCTGCCTCAATGTCTAGTTGAACTATAATTAGTGCATATTTCTTTTCTTTTTTTTACTACTTTGATAATTGTTTTGTACATTAAGGCACCCTGGCCAATGGATGATCCTTTCTTGGCATATTGTGCTGATGATAACACAGGGAGTATGTGTTGTTCTATTTTTTCCTTTATCGCTCTTTCAAGAATTTTTATTCCTAAAGGTCCCATTGAAATTGGTCTTAAATTAGATAAAGATGATATTGCTGTTAGTTTTTTGTTAAATGGAACCATTGCAATAGGGTATAGACTTTGTATGTTGTAAATATTTTGGGATATGTAATTGGCTAGATCGCACAGGTATTTTGCTGTGAAGTGACTAAGATGTTTGAACACAAATTTGGGAATTCCTTGTGGTCCTGGGTGACATGTGTTTGTTATTGTTGCAAGTTGAAATACAATGTCAGTTGTTGTTATTGGTGTGTCTGTTTCAGGGTCTCCAAATATGTCTTCATTTGGTATGTACTCTGTTTTTGCAGTTTTTTTTTAAAGTGTTGATATATTGGGTTTATCATGTTATGTCCAGCTGTTATAGAGCCATCTATTTCAAGTGCCATAGGCACTCTGACTGTGGATGGGTATCCCAATGCCCACCGTATGTATGCTCTGGTCCAAGTATGTTGTTGTGTAAGGCATATTTTTTTCTTTTTTATTGCTACATATTGCTTTAGTGTATTGCATGTATTGTTGTACATTTCTGTAAGTTTTTTAATTTGTGTTTGATTATCTGTAGTTGGTCTGGAAATGGTTATTCTTTTATGTAGTTCATCTGCCAATGCTAATAATCTGGTGGGGGGTGTTGAGTTGCAGGTAATGTGATTGATGTTGAAAGAAAGTATGTTGGTGAATGCTATATACTTCTGTACTGGATCGAGTGACATGTTTTGAAGTTTTTGGAGCATTATATATGTTTCTGAGTATAAGAATTCAGTTGTTTGGGCTGCAAGAAGTATTCTCATAGTCTTTTGGAGGGCTATTGTTGTATTCTGTATTTTTGTTAGGTCGACGGTGATGAACTGAGCAGCATGATCTGAGATTATAGATGGACAGAGTTCAAGATTAAAATAATGATGTAACATTGGTGAGTAGAAACACAAATCAATAAGTGACTTATATCTATTGTTATTAAAAGATATTGAGTTTGATGGGAGAAAACCCTCAGCACTCATAAGTGGGATTGTTATTTGATGGATCCATTTGGTGACAAAAGTTTGGTAGGTCATGTTGAAATCTCCCAAGAGTATTATGGGATTTGGTGTTGCTGTAAGCATTGAATTTATTGTTGCTATTATTCTGGAGATGATGACAGGGCCTGGTGGTATATATACAAATACTAGGTTAAATGTGATATTTTTATGATGGAGTGTTAATATAAGATTAGAGTCAATATATATAATTTTAAAAGAATCGAAAGGGCAGTTGTGGGATATAATTATGATGATGATTGCCTTGAGCAGGCACAAAAACCTTAGCTGACTAAATATTTTTGTGGATCAATTTGAGAGCTGCTGTATATTTTTGTTTCCAAAAGCCCCAGTATGTGTGGTTGTGTTGTATATAACCATTTTTTGAGATCAAAAAGTTTTTTGGTGGCATTTAAGCCTCTAATGTTGAGAGATCCAATTTTTATCTTCATGTTTTTAATAATTTTTTAACAGGGTATTGATTTTTATTTATTTTTAATACTAAATTTTTGTTTATATTGCAGTAGATGGATGCTGATACATATTTAAGACATTGTTGGGTTTATTATCAGATTTTCTTTCATTTAATATTGCTTCAGACTCTATACAGGCAATTTGTGATGAAACCGAACAGGTATCCATTTGTTGTTGTTGGCTTACATCCATTTCTATTTCATCACTTTCTAAATTGTATATGACTGATGAGTTGTGCTTTTGGTCTGTTTTTTTTTGCCTTTTTGGATTCATGGTTTTTAGTTGGTCTACCTGGCTTTCTTTTTCCCTCTGGTGTATTCTCTTGAATAGGTGGAAGAGGGGCTTCTATTGCATCCATTATGTTTGATGCAGTTTTGTTTATAATTGTAGTTTTTTTTTTTATTGGTATCTTTATATTATCTGGATTTATATTTTCATTATATAGCTGTGTGTGTATACTTTCTGTTTGTTGATTTTTACTTGGTACCCCTTTTGTTTTATTGAGATGCTGATCCTGTGATGTAATTGCTGTATTTTGTGTTGTGGTTTCTTGCGAGTTATTTTCGTTTGACTCTTGGATTTCTGTGTTAGTTTTTGTATTATTATTATTTTGGTTGGTCTTTGGGATAGGCAATTCTGCTCCGTTATCATTTTTGTTTATGGGCGTTTGAACCTGTTTTTTTCCGGTTTCTATTATTGGGTTGCCAATGGATGTAGTGTTATTATAAATTTTATTTTCATCATCACTGGGTTGTTCTGGGGAGAGGATTTGAGTTTGTACACGGTGATTGCTTTTTGTGTTATCGCACTGAGTTGCTAGGTGTCCTCTCTGTCCACAGCCAAAACAATGTGGCTTTAGACCTCTTATGTGAAGAGAGAGTGTCGCTTCTTGATCTGTAATCTGTGTTGGAATCGTTGAGGCGTCTACGTTTTTATGTAGTTTTATTTTAAATTCAAAACGATTACTACATATCGGTATAGGTGTGTCTTTTAAATATATAGGCTGTAGGGCAATTACTTTTCTAAACGGGTTTATCATTTTTTGAAAATCTTGTACGTTCTATTTAAGATAAGTATTTTTAAGCACTCCAGTAATTATATTTTTCCGGTTTTCATCTATAATTACGAGTGCGTAATTATCAAGTGCTAAAATAGTGGATTGAAAACGTTCTTTTTGCTGCTGAGTATAAAAATCAATGGTTATATATCGAGAATTTGGATGGTCTGTGATACAAGAGATTGTTTCCCATAGTGCATTTTGCGTGATTGCTTTATATAATAAAGCTTTTGGGAAACGATATAATGAGCATTGATTATCGGTTACTGTGACTACTAACGATGTTGGTGGAAAAAACCTGCGAAAAGTTTCAAATAACGTATGAGGCACTGTATTACTGAAATGGTCCGTCACATTTTCAAGCGTTTCTTTTGTCCAGATTGCGGCTGGGGGTTGATTTTCCTCTAGAGTGTTTAGATCAAGATTTTTTATATCATTTGTGTTTGTTCTATGGAAGCACGGTATTTGGGTTGGTGCTGTAGTATTGCTATTACTTTTAAGTACTTTTGCATACGAAATAGGCGATTTTGAAACTAACAATGTTGTTAATTTCGTATTGGTGCTTAATTCGCTCACGCTTGACTGGGCAGTAGCCATGATTTATTCTGACTCAAGTCAGTATTTTTTTTTTTTTAAAAGATATTAAAACACACCGATATTTTTCAAAAAACACTATTAATCTATTATATGATTCGATTTTTCCTGTATTATGTTTGTTTTGCGAATAACAAGTTGGAACAAAAGTAAAAAAATAAATACTTACATCGGAGAACTTAAGGATTGCTTCTTACCTCAGCAGAGATTTGCTGCAGGATTCTATTATTATTATTATTATTATTATTATTACAGTTTTATTATTATATCAATTCTCATAAAATTATTTCAGTTAAATGCCAAAAAGATCTTGGAATTATGTTTTCTTGTAATGGATCTTTTACTCCTCATCTTGAAATGATTGTTGGTAAAGCTTTTAAGGTTATGGGTGCCATTCTTAGACATGGTTATCAGTTCAGTAATGATACTAAACGGAAATTGTTTTTTTCATTGGTTCTTCCTATTATTGAATATGGTTCAATAATTTGGAACCCTAGTTCTTTGCAAGGATGTAACTTGTTGCAGTCTATTTCAAAGAAGTTTTTCAAATATGTTTCTTGGGAGGGTAAAATGATTAATCTTTCATCTAGACGAAAGTATAGGGATTTAAAATATTTTTATAAAATTGTTAATAAACAGGTTATTTTATCAGATATAGTTTCAACTATCTCAGTTAGGTCTTTGAGTTATGATACTAGGTCTACTTGTGTATATCAGATTCAAACATGCCGTTCTAATATTCTTAAACTTTCTCTTTTATTTAGGTTACCCTCTTTATATAATCAAATTGGGAGTAACGTTAATCTGTGTGACATTGATTATAAGAAATTTTGTAATCTTGTTAAACTGAAATGTGAAGTTTGATTTTGTCTTTTAAATTTTACTTTATTATGTATACATTTATATTTTCATTTTATGTTATATGCTTTATTTTCACTTTTATTGTACGTGCAAGCTGTAATTGGCTTTATGCTGTTGTTTTGCACTTAAATAAATGAATTGAATTATTATTATTATTATTATTATTATTATTATTATTATTATTATTATTATTATTATTATTATTATTATTATTATTTTTATTATTATTATTATTATTATTATTATTATTATTATTATTTAAACAGCTTAAAACTTTTTTCTTTTTATAAACAGGATAAATGAAAATATTATATTTCTTATTAATCACTTTAAATAATTTTCTAATTTTAACAAACAAATCTTTTGATATCATTTGATATATTGAAACCAATATAAATTATTTTTTATTATTATTATTTAATCTTATTCTATTCTTTATTTTATCAATATTTTTAATAAAAAATAAACTTTTAATAATATCTCTAGGATAATCATTTATAAAACACTCAAGCTTTATCATATTAATCTCATATTTAAACAAATTATTATTTGAACATAATTTAATTGCTCTAAGAATTTTATTATTAATAGTATTTATTTTACTATGATTATTTATATGCAATAATCAATTATTTCATAATCTAAAAATGTTTTATTTCTGTATACAGATGTTTCTATTATAACATTACTATTATTACCAATTTTTTTTAATAATCTTAACATCCATATATTCAATAACATTAATATTTTCTTTTTCTATAATAAATTTAATTTTGTCCTCTTTACTATTAATATATTTCAAAAAATTATCTGCCTTTCTTTTATTACCATTAAATACCATAAAATAATCATCAATATACCTTTTATAAAAAATTGGTTTATTGTTACTACTAACAAAATATTGTTTTTCAAAATTGTATATATATACTCCTGCCAAAAAATCACTTAAACTATTACCCATACTTAAACCCTCTTTTTGTTTAAAAAAATTATCCCCATATTTAAAAATATGATCCCTACAACAAATATTAATATCTCATATAAATGAAAAACTATTTTTAATTTGACCTCTTTATCTTTTATATATAAATCTATAACATTATTAATAGCAACTTCAGGATCAATGTTACATATTAACTATATTTAATTTTACAAAAATAAATTTTTAAAAACTTTATTATCTAAAAAATCCCTTAATTTACTAATAAATTGTGTAGAATTATTAACACAATTTTTATCATATAATGCTATATATTTATTATAAATATTTCTATAAATTAACTTCAAAATATTTTCATAATAAGTATTATAACTACTAATAAATGACCTCATTGGATTATTTTCTAATAAAATATTGATAAAATAAAGAATAGAATAAGATTAAGTAAGAATAATAAAAAGGTAATTTATACTGTTTTCAATATATCAAAAGATTTGTTTGTTAAAGTTAAAAAATTATTTAAAATGATTAATAAAAAATGTTTTCATTTATCCTGTTTATAAAAAGAAAAAAACTTTAAGTTATATGAATTCGGTTTACATAATAAAATGTTTGAATTGTATTAAAAATAATATAATGATGTCATATGTTGGGACTACAAAAAATAAATTAGAAACTAGATTAAAAAACAGCATTTAAGTGATAAAAATTCTGCTATTTATAATCATATGAATAAATTTAAACATAAAGATTTTGAAATAAAACCTTTAGAATGTATAAAGTCATACCATGAAAGAATAATAAAGGAAGGAATTTACATTAGTGAAATTAAACCTGAATTAAATAGAATGTTAATAGAAAATAAATTTTGTTAATTAAATGTTTTTAGGATATTTTTGGATGGCTATATAAATATAAAAAATTTGCTAAAGTTTTGAGATTGTTTGTAATAGAAAAGGTATTGAGGGTATTTTTTAATGTTTTTGGATTTGTTTGTAATATATGATATTTATTATTATATATTTATATTTTTTAATGTTCCTTGAAAAAGACTATATCATAAAATAGTTGAAACATTGAGTGTGTAGTTTTATTTTTATAATAAACATACAAAAAACAAGTTTTAAAAAAGTTTGATATATTCATTTACATATAAGCAAAATTATGAACTATTTTTGAAAAGAAAAACTGTGTAGATATTTTACATAGATTACCTTAGTGGTAATCTCCATTCAGATAACTGGTATCTCTCCATATGATGTACTTTCCCTTGCTTAGTTTGTACTAGTAGCAGACATTTTCTTTTTGTTGTGATTATCTCAGCTGATATCCATGTTTCACCTGGATATATATAGTATACTTTATTAACTATTTGATATTTTGTTGCAAGTATTACGTCCAATAAATGATTACATATTTTCCTCTGAAATATCCAGTGAATTACATGTTGTGCTGGTGAAACAATAATCCAGATATTCTTATTTGCCAATCACTACCTGCTGCTTTTTGTAATGATTTTTCATCTCCTGTAAGCTTTGTTCTGTTAAACAGTTGCATTTTGGGTGGAATAGTGGGGTCACTATGTATTCTACTGTATTTTTCCAACAGAAATTTTTACTCTGATGAGGTGAATACTATTTAATTGTCTGCCACAATTTTCTTTGCTACACCAAAAGTTGCAAACACACTTTGCAAAAGTGCTATTGTTGACATTGAGACAGCCTTGTGTACAATATAAACTTCCAACCATTTTGAATATGTATCACATTATTAAAAAATCATGTCTTTCCAAAGGTTTAGACTCTATGTGAATTTGCTTCTATGGGTGCATATCTTCAGGCCACAATGTTTCATTATTTTTGGACCATATTTAACATTTCCACATCTCTGTGTCATTGTTGTATAGGAGTTTCAATATCCTTATCCAGTTCTTGCCACCAAACATAAAAGCAGGTGTTTACATTCATACTATTCTTGGGTGTCTGCTGTATGGTTGAGCATCTTGTTTGTTTCTCAGCTTAATAGAATCACTTTAAATAGTTAATCCCCTTTGTATTTGCCATATAGTTAAATGTATTGCTGATAGTCTGGAACATAATATTCTGCAAAATGCTGTAAGCTTTATGTACTTTTGTTCAGTTTGCAATCATACAGCAGCTTACATATTCGTTATTAGTCAAGTCAATCATGTTTATGGATATATTATTTATTTCTATATCTTCCATTGCATCTGGTAAAGGAATCTATGTGTGGAATATATCTTCCTTCTATAGATACTAATTTAAAGTTGTGTGCTTAAAAAATTGAACCATTGAATCAACTAATGTTGAATATCCCTAACAGAGATTTATGATCTCTTTGTAATGTAAACTGTTTGCCATAGAAATACTGATAAAATTTATTTATTCCTGCTAAAAGTCCATGCTTATCTGTCTATTTGCATGTAATTGTATTCAGCTTTTGATAATGTTCAAAAGGCAAATGCTATTGAATGCAATTTCCCAAATCGATAGCTATGTGATAATATCACTGCTACTCCTATAGAAGCATCGAAAGTTAAAATTAATCCCTTTCTGGATTGTAATGAGATAACTTTGTAGATTCTACAATTAACTTTTTTGGTGTCTCAAAAGCTATTATATGCTCTTTTCCCTCAATTTTTATTGTGTTCTTTTGTCTAACAACTATACAACAGCTCAAGTGTTTACAATTTATTATTTTTAAAAAATACTCACATTAGTATATTAGACCTAGAAAAATATCTAATTCTTTCTTATTTGTTGACTGAGATATATATTTTCAACTGCTTTCATTTTATCATTCAAAGAAAATATCCCTCCCTTGATTATTCTAAATCCTAAGAATTTGAGTTTTTTGATGCTGAAAGACATTTTTCAGGCTTATTCTAATGCTTGCCTTGTTAAAGAAATCCAATAATTTTCTTGTGTCTTTTGTTGACTATTCCATATTTTTTTCTTATATTAGAAAATCTTCAAAATACAGGATTGTCCCTCCAACTAATTGATCTATCACCCTTTGAAAGAATGTAAGAGCTGTTGCTATTCCAAATGGAAGTCTTTGTCCCTCAATTCATGCAACTAATTGATCTATCACCCTTTGAAAGAATGTAAGAGCTGTTGCTATTCCAAATGGAAGCCTTTTATTTTATAGACTCCTTTATGAGTAAAACATGTCATATTTTTTATGGTGTCATCATCAATAGATAGCTGCAAATAGGCTTGCTGGAGGACAATCAGTAATGCTTTATTCAAATGGCATTTATAATCTCTGAAAACTCTAATGTCATTATTATGCCTTGAACAATAGGAGTTTCCTATTTATTCAATTATCCTTTTTCTTTTGCATTATTTCCAACTCCTGTGATACCTTTTTTCTCTATGTGAATATAATTTGCCTTGCTTTGATCTGCACAATCTGTTGATTTCTTTGAGCTAATATATCTTTCAAATTACCGGTATGCTGATTTTATGTGCCCCTGCTTATTACAATAAAAGCAAATATTATTCATAAATTTACATGTATCATAATTATGAATGCTATTGCATCTGTAGATAAGTGGAATTCACAGTTTGGTCTTTATCAAATAAATCCATTAACTGCCTAGTCATTTCTTTAATTTTGCTAATGCCACTGCCAATTCAAATGCTGATGAGTGGTCCATAGACAGTCTTAAGTGAAGGATATGGTATGCCATTCCATTTATCCTTAACACTTCATTTACAAAATTTCCCAAATTCAAATTTACTAATTTCTTAACTCAGCTGTATACTATGCTGCCTTCTCACAATCTAATTAATTACAACCATAGAATTTATATTGTTCTATTATTGTAATTGATCTAGATAAGAAGTACTCATTTTTCTACTGTTTTGTCAAGCATCAGTTCAAGTGATTTAATTGGAGTTGCTTGTTATACTAATATTTTGTGTGGCTGCTCCAAAAAAACTAATAAGCATTGCTAATCTTAACTCTAGTAATTTCATTGCAACAATAAAAACTTAAACCTTTCTATATATCAGGGGTGCCAAACTTTTAGCTGTTAGGGGGTGACTTTTTTGGTGAAAGTGTATCTGAGGGCAACTACATTTCTTTCAGGACTTCGAACCGGCAACCAGAAAAATGTTGCACCATCTATTGGTCATTTTTGGTCATAATTTTGCTATTTCACACATTTTATTGTGAATTCGTAGCTTTATCGGCATTTAAATTTTAATTCCAAAAAAAATCCGCTATTGGCAGTATTTTTTGCAAAAAATCGATTTATGATTGTGGTCTATTCTATAGAGTCCCACCTTATTCCCTTATAAAGTACCACAAAGCACTGACTGTCAACTTTGGCTATTGTTCTCCAGGTGTTTCTAACTGTCAAAGTCAGATATCAAATCAAAATATTTTATGCTTTCATAATAGATTTCGAACGTAAATAAATATATTTCTTGTAACTTTTTACATTCATAATTACGTTTTTATATTAATTTACCTAAATATAGTTTGATTAGAAAATTTTTAAATTTTACGTGAAAAATAATCAAGGAAAAGTGAATAGCACTGGATCACTATTCAAGACAAGTGAATAACCTTGACCACTATTGCTTTCATAATAGATTTTGAATGTAAATAAATATATTTCTTATAAGTTTTTACAAAGTTTTTACATTAATTTGCTTAAATATAAATTTTGATTTGAAAATTTTTAAATTTTACAAAAAAAAAATAAGGGAAAGTGAATAGCACTTGACCACTATTCAAGACAAGTGAATAACATTGACTGCTATTTGTATATCAATGACATTCGGTGATAGCTAGCAAAATGCAATTATTTTTCATAAATATTTATGGATTTTATGATTATTTTTTAACTATATTGACCTTTAATTTGGCTAGATTTAGATTTTTATTTAAAATATTTAATTTTAGGTGAAGAAAAGACAACAGAAGTGAATAATCAGCTATCGTAATTTCCAAGACATAAGAAATCACCAACATTTTCATGTAATGATTGGTTGAAATATAATTTATTTATTTTACTATAGGCTACTTTTCATACATTTTTCTTGTCATTAACATTATTTTAAATTTTTCATTACATTTAACCATTTTGAATGTAAAATAATTCAATTTTTAGATGCCAAATTAAAACAATTCTGATTATTGTACATTAATATATTTCAGAAAGGAAAGTGGCTAGATCCGTATTTAAAGAATCAAATCATCAAATTTTTACTCAATCTGGCCAATAA
Organism: Epiperipatus broadwayi; assembly: GCA_028023455.1. Taxonomy (NCBI): domain Eukaryota; kingdom Metazoa; phylum Onychophora; class Udeonychophora; order Euonychophora; family Peripatidae; genus Epiperipatus; species Epiperipatus broadwayi. The sequence goes on from JAQFVV010006239.1 coordinate 3,751,396, forward strand.
GAAAATTCATCGGTCAAAAAAGTTAAATTATCTCAGCTCCCCCTAGTATTAAAATTTATCCATATCGCTTTATAAAATATTTATTAAATCACAATTTTAAATTACCTATAAACAATTATTTTCTAAAGTTGATTCAGAATTTTCAAAAAAATTCAAAAAAAGGGAAAATTATTTTTTTAGAATTATATTAATATAAATCAGATGCAAATTTTACAAAAAAAAATTATGCGGTCGATTTCCAGAGATCTTGTGGTCGATCGATCAGTCAATGTCTTGGATACCCCTACTATATATAATCCCCACCATTCTGATTGATTAATATCAAATTCTTCAACATTAACTTTGCTAGACACTTTATTTCTTAACTAATATTAATTCCATACAATCAAAATTGTTACCATGGCTTCAGTTCCATAGATTTGTTTCTTGATCGATGTTGCAGATCCTATTTGCTTCTAAGTTGATATCTTTGGTAATCTTTATTATTCTTGATGGAAACTATTGCCTGGGCCAAATCTGTTGTGTTTAAACCTGGTATGCAATTGCTATAAAAAATACAAATTCTGCAATTATGTTTAACAATTTATTAATAGCACATACATGTATTACATGGTTAAAGTAATGACTTAAATAGTATATAGTTGGTCTATACAGTCTGCAGTTGTTCGCTTTCAGCACCTTGGGTTCACATACAAATGATCTCAGGACTCATTATCTGATCTGGATCTAGCTCTGATTGTTTTTAGTTCTGGTTCTTATTCTAGCCTTGGAGCATCTACTGTGTGCAGATAGTTGCTAATTCTTGATCTTTAGTGACTCTTCATCCGCGTTCAGACTAGCAATTGATTCTGATTAGCTTTGGTCAATATCTTTGCTGCTTCATTTGCTTTTGGACAATACCCATAGTCAAAACATTCATATGTGCATATAATATTATTAAGTATGTGCATGTTTATCTTTTTTGGGTTTGCATAAGCTGTTTAGTATTTTATGTTCATTCCATTCATGCTGAACAGGTGTTTGCTAGACTTTGCCTTGTTGTTGTTTTGGCCTGACCATTGTCTTCCATGTTGCTCTGTATATATGTAGATTTCTACAACCTGTAGGCTTATTGAAATTGATATCTTGAAGACTACTGGCTGTGACAGTTTGGCTGCTTCAAGTCTAAGTGACTATTTCCTTAATATACCTATCCTTGCTGAGATTAGCTTTCCATACACTCCCTCATCTTCCATTAAATTGAATAATTGTTCATTACTCTAATATACTATCATGCTATTCTTCAATTTATTTTTAATGAATCTCAATCTACTTGAGTTTCCAATATTTATACCTTTATAATAAAGTACATGCATACTTGTTAGTATTCATTCATTTTATAGTTAAAATCTAAATCGCATGTGCAACAGTTTAATGCTGTTTAAATATTACAGTTTATAAACATCGTGCTATATAAAATAATTGACTTATTTACACTCACCTTTCTTTGTAACTCCAAAAAAATGTATGTTCTTTTTGATAACAAACAATTCGTCTTTCAATTTCTTTTCTTTACTTGAAATAAATCAACAGATGTAGATAGTTACAAGGTTATTATCAAATATAAAAGTTTGCAACATGACAATTCTTAACACTCTACCTTCAGATATTGACTGCTGCTTTGGCTAATAACTTTACAATATCCAAGTTGTAAGGATGATAATTTATTTTTGTGTCAATATGGTAAACATAAAAGAACATGAGCATTCAAATATATATTCATCATACATTCAAGAAAACTCAACTGATTGTTTAGAACTATCAAGCACCTGAGAAGAAAGATCATTGTGTTCTTGGTTTAAAACTCAGAGATAAAAGCTAATAAGTTCACCATGCTGGCTGAAGCATATTGATGAGCATTCTGTCTACATGCAATTTAAATAATCATATAGCAATCATATCTATCTTCTTTCATTTAATAAGAAATTATTGTATTATTGAAAAATATTTATGATCTATAAAGAAATTTGGGTTATAAAATCGTAATATAGTGTATAAAACATTAAATTTGATATACATGAGTATTTATCTATATACAAATCTATACATGCATGTATATATGTGAGTAAAAATTTTGTGTATTTAAAGGATTTTATTATAAAATTACAACTCAAAAATTCATTAATGTGTTATCATTTATTGCTTTAAAAGATTATTTGACATGGAAATGTTCATATAAAAATCTATGTAAAAATGTACGTAAAATCGTCTGTATGTTGAATTTATAATGACAAATTAAGATACTCAATGCAAATAAGAAAATCATGACAAAACATTTATAGGAAATTATTAAAAAAATACGGTTAACACTGAAATCATCCAGAATTTATGAAACTATATTTGAAATGAATAGATGAAATGCTAGAATTATGTGGAGATATCTTGCATAGAAAGTACTGGGATAAACTCGGAGGAATCTAAATCCTATAAAATATATTTTAATATGATCTAAATAATTCATTTTAATTTTATAAATAAATAGAAAAAGTCATCAGAAAAATGCTTTCGGCTATTTATTTGTAAAAGTAAAGGTAATAAACATCACATGACCATCTCTTATGCTTGTAGTGAGTTTTGCCTGTTTTAAAAAATAAAGGCACATTTATTGTTTTAGACTGTAATTAAAATACATTGATCTAATAGTGGATAAGAGTAACAAAAAAAAGTTTCAAGTTTATACAAACATTTAATTGTGATTATATATTCAATCTTTAAAATTTGGTATTTATATACATGGGAATAGTTACATTAATAGCAAAAGATTTAAATGTATTAAAAGTAAAGTCTGTAATTTTAACTGGATAGTGCTAATAATGCAAAAAACGAAGTTTATTTAATCAAAATCATTTTCACCTAAATATCTCCTATTTTAGAATATTTCTGATTTACAGTATTGATATTCTTTTCTCTCTTTTTTGCCTTCAATATTTAACAACTGGATTTCACTTTCGGGTTGTCTGTAAAAAAAAATCCACATACTGTATAAATTTAAAAATGACAAAGCTTACCCAAAATCGAATGTATTATTTAATCAGATATATAATTGTAAAATTTAATAAATTAAAAAAAAAAAATCTTATTAAATGTTGGTATGGTAACGGGATATTAAAGTTAAATTTTAATTCAATTTTGCTTTTCGAAAGCGATATACAGTTTCCACTTTTCAAGACTAACAAGGACAAAGCATATCATGATTCAGCTTTCAACCAATCAAAGCATAACTCTCAGTGAAGAGTTAATCTCGACCTAAAACTCTTAAACTTCGGAAAAGAGAGTACAGTATTTAGTCGCAAATAATTGTAGTCTACATTACAATAGTACCGCAAGAGGGAGACGTTCTCACGAACGCAGCCTAAAGTATTATTTATAAATTAGAAAATATTCAATTGGCGGGAAGATACATTGTTTGTTTCAGAATTATTATTTACAATCCAGGAAGGTAAACAACATCTACTACTTATATTTTTACATCCTTTTTTCTCCAAAATAACAAATATTTCTATAAATTTATAAAACTCAAAGCCAATGTGCTAGCTACCTGGCTTCTAAACGTAAGTTAAAAAATTAATCGTAATTTAATTAAATTTTTAAAAAAAATCGAAATATAAATTTTTTTAATTGCATTTACTATCATTTAATAAAATTTAATACATATATTTGTGCGACGTCTATTCAATTATTTTAGCCATTTTTGTATGCTATTTTTATATATATATATATTTTATTTTTAAATTTTTAACCAATGAGTAGTGGATATGTAATTAAACTCACTATTTGATATGTTCATAAACGTTTGATGCGATACTAATTCAGTGTCCAACTCATCATTCTGCTAAGTTTTGTTCTTTCTAATTTTGAAATATATTCAGACGTTTATGTATAGTTTTAATATTCGGAGAAGCAGAAAGTACATTATTGCAAAATGAAATGTAGTTTAGTTAAAGATTATTGATGAGAGAGATTAGGTAGTTGCATTTTAAGTTTTTTATTTATTTTATAAAGTAATACATAATGTGATTTACAAATGTGCATATACTCATTTGTGATGCAATGATATAAAAAGAATTAGTTGTTACAAGGCTTTATTTTTTTTAAAATGCTAGCATTATTGAAACGTACGAACAATTGGATTTATTTAAATGTTTAGATTACGATTTTAAAAACATTTGAAATCGGGTAAATGCCTTCGTATATGCTAATTAATTAGCTTGGTGGGCATATTCTTTAATACGCATATTAAAAATGTAACTAACAGTCAGCATTATATATTACATTGTATTGAACAAACTTTTGTGGATGCACAAGTCCAATTTCCTCTACAGTCCTACGAAGTTCCATGATCCAAGTATACTTACATGTCATAAGCATTGTGAAAATAGGAATGCTTATGCACCAACCCTATTCATCATCTATAATATTTACTTCTATCCATTGTAATATAGCATTGGATCAGTTGCAATGAATTGGCCAGTTGAAATTAACAGAAAATAGTTTGTAGGATCTTTTAAAAGTAGATGTCAGAATTAAAATATTCTATATATAATAGTTAATAAAGATTAAACCTTAAAACATCACATGATCACTGTCTTTCATGCTTGCTCATAACTGTTGTTATAATAGGCAAAACTCTCTTCTTACAGTAGTGCATCCATTGATTACTCTGTCTTGCTTAGAATGGCACTACTGTACGGAGAGAGTTTTGCCTATTATAAATAATTTAATAAAGATATGGGAAAATATATTGGAAAGCACTTTTAACAAAACTCAAGTCAATAATCAGTTGAATTTTTGATTTAAAGTTCAATATCAGATTAAAGTTTTAATATAAGATGTCCACTAAAATATTATCAATTTTAAGACAATTCATGTAACCAGAGCTAAATTTCCTTCAGGAGAAATTTTTGTATTATGATTGTTTTTCGTTTTTGAAAGCCAAAAATGCCATATTCATTGATAATTTGTAGCAATAATCAGAGCAAAAATGCCAAGTAAATAGAAAAATATATTGTTTTGCATTGCTAATTGAAATGATTTCAGGCAAAAAAAAATTGAGTTAAAAAAGTTTCTCCAGCTGATTGTTTAGAACTTTTGCTATGTTTGAATGTCTATTTTTTATTCAGTTTGCTGCATTGATCTTTCTCCTATTTGTTTTCAGTCCTCTGACTTTATTGCACCAATTTTAAAATTAAAACAAAATATATGTTAGAATGTAGAATCACTATTTTTTTTTTTAGATTATATGAATTTTTAAATTAGAAATTATTGAAGATCAAAAAAAGTTTAGTGAGAACTAGAAATAACATAAAAATGTATGTAACCATCACAATATTATAATATGCCTTAAGAGTGTTCATGTTGAGAAATCTTATCCATATGACTAAAGATAACTAGAATGACAACATTTTAATTTATTTTCTTTAGTTTTTTATTAAATTTAATATAATGATTGATTCATATCATTAATGTTTGAATTATCTGTTTAAATGGGAAGTACAGTAAGAATTTTTAATCTAAGCTATTTAGATTTATAATGGCATCTGGATTAATGTGTTCAATTGTAGAATACTTCATTCTTATTGGTCTTGTTTGTGTGTGTGTGTGTGTGTTGTTTAAATTAGATTTAAAAAAGAGACTATTAAATAATATGACTAACTATAATTTTGTATGTAATTTAGACTTGAAGAAAAGATTGGAGGCTTTAAAGATGTGAAATTGAAGAGAAATGGAAAGGGGGATGAATGAAGTTACAAATATTAGTATTGAAAAAAATAAATTAAGATTAATTAAAAATATTTAAATTGGATATTATTCATCTGGGGATTATGGAAGATGCGAAAAACAGATTTAAGAAGTTGATAGTTGATCTTAAGGAAGCAGATAGCTTTTGTGTTTTAAGAAATAAGATAAAAACTTGGGTTTTGATAGATAAACAATTGGAATGACCAGAAAAAAAATTTTTTAATACCATTTCAACTTTGGTATTTTCACTTTAATTTTTTTTTTTATTAATTGCAAAATATGAAGTTTCCCACTATCATTGGTTTTTTAAATATTGTTTGAAATCCTTCATTAGCAATTGTATTATATATATTTTAAAATTATTTATTTTAGCTATAATTACAGAAGCAACCAAAACGTGGACTTTGGGGGGGGGGGCAGGACCAATACCAGACAGTCCCAATTTACATATGTTCATTCCATAAATAGGGAAGATGTATTAGTAATATGCATGCTGCTACTATCAGTAATTAATCTGTACGTTTCAGGATACAGTTTTTTTCTATCTGTTTTCATAGTCAATGTTAGTGGGAAAATGCTAGTCACTCATTAAATCAAAAGATTTTTATTAATGTTTAACAGAAATAGTGGACTTAATCAATGAAGAATTTATTAGCTTCATGATCTCAAATCAAAATTTGTTAGATTTGCCTATATAATTGGAAAAATAGGTTGAAGATAAGAGTAGTCACGTTGAATCTTGTGTTTAGATTGGTAGAGATCTTTCTTGTAATATATTTCATAGTCAGTGTTAGTGGGAAAATGCTAGTCACTCATTAAATCAAAAGATTTTTATTAATGTTTAACAGAAATAGTGGACTTAATCAATGAAGAATTTATTAGCTTCATGATCTCAAATCAAAATTTGTTAGATTTGCCTATATAATTGGAAAAATAGGTTGAAGATAAGAGTAGTCACGTTGAATCTTGTGTTTAGATTGGTAGAGATCTTTCTTGTAATATATTTCATAGTCAATGTTAGTGGGAAAATGCTAGTCACTCATTAAATCAAAAGATTTTGTGATCATTAATGTTTAACAGTAATAGTGGACTTAATCAATGAAGAATTTATTAGCTTCATGCTCTCAAATCAAAATATGTTAGATTTGCCTATATAATTAGAAAAATAGGTTGAAGATAAGAGTAGTCACTCTTATTTTTATAAAGTCGAATCTTTTGTTTAGATTGGTAGAGGTCTTTCTTGTAATATATTAAGCACAAGGCGCATATACTAAGGTTATAGCCTTATTTAAGTATTAGATAGATTAATGTAGATGCTATTTGGCATTATAGATCATGACATAGATTATGTAGATGCCATTAGTTTCAAATCTATGTTTTCATATATGATTTTTCGTTCCTTTTAATAACTCTAATTTCTGCTCTACTTATAGTATCTCTTCAAAGAAAAGATTCTTATTTTAATTGCATGAATTGTAAAATAATTCCATATAATATATATAATCTCTATTTTTGTGATGTGTGAACTATTTTCACATCAAATGTCATTCTTTATCATTTTGCAGAATTAGATGTTACCCAAGTTTATTAATTTTAATATTTAAATAGACAAAAATGTTAATGTAAAACATATAGTGTACTGTATAATATTTTAATTTTGAATAAATTAATATGTATATTTTAAAAATAAAGTTAATAAATAAAATAAACATTATAGTCATTAAATTAATAGGGTTGACTGATGTGAGTACTTGTTTTTCTTTGTTGTTGTTTTTTTTTTAACATCTAGAATAACATAATCAGCTTTTTTCTTTAGTAATATCAATTTTTATTTTCCTACACATAATAAATTGAAAAGAAAGAAAGACCATTTGACAAAAGGAAAAGAAATAAAAATAGGAAACACACTTTACTTAATTTTTAAATAAAAGTACTAAACTTTTTGTTGTTATTGTTTCTAATTATCCTGCAACAAATGTAATATGTGTTGTTGTGTGTATCAACAAATATTACATTTTTTCTATGCTATATATATGTTTAAATTTTCTATATTTTAATTGGCCTTGATGCAAAATTATATAGATATATTTGCTGCAATTATGTGAATGTTGTATTTGAATAAAATGAGTTTTTTTAATTAGCCAGAGTATGTATATAATTGAATGGTTTAGTGCTTGGGTTAAACTTGAGCTCTGATTCATGAACATTAAGCTCCAGAGTCTTCTACTCTATAATTGTTCCAAACCAAGCAAAATACTATAGCAATTGATTAAAAATTATTAATAAATTTCAAATATATGCTGGAATACCATTAATAATGTTTTTTTATTATTTGTCAAGTCATTTTCACTTATTAAAATAAAAACTACAATAAATATTAAAATTATTGTACGTATATTGTATATGATTTTTAATTTACTATATTTTAATTGATTATAATCTAAAACTGTGTACAATTATTGAATTTTTTTAAAAATATATTTGAATGTAGGCACTATAATTTCATAGTAATTATTTATGTTCATTAATCAAGAATCTTTTATAGTATTTAATTATAATTGGTTTATTTATACCTAAGTTTAAATGGTATTGAATAAATAATTCAACATGCATATATATCTATATTTTAATAAAATTGGTATTATTTAAATTCATAACAACAAAAAACATTCTTAATAGAATCGAAATTCTCTTTATGTTAGGTAGAAAAAAGAATTTGTTAATAGTTTAATATAATAATTTTTATTAGTCATTCATTAGATTAGAAATTATCCAAATATGAATAAATATTATTCATTATTGTTAATGATTTATTTAGATTACAACTTTATACGAAGCAGAGTTAGATTATGATAAAAAGGGAAGAGGATTAGAGACTCTATGGCCATTAATAATAATTTTTAGAATGAAATTGAAGAATAAAAAATTAAGTCTAAAATAGGTTTTATAGAAAACGAGCCAATTTACCAGCTATCGTGAGGCTGTTCCTATCAAAAGTGCATTAAAAATACATTCCAAACAATTTTTTTGAACTATATATATAGATTGTTGCTATATTAGATATAATCACCTATAAATGCTTTTTCCTTATATCAGAACACCTAATATATGTTCAGAAATATTGAGTTGGAAAAGAATTGAAATATAGACTATATTTAGTCATATAATAATCTATCTACGATCAAACTTCCTTGCAAGAGGAAATACATCAGATTTTTTTTTTAAAAAACTTCTATTTTTGTCAGTGTGTTAAATTTTATTGAGCATATTCCTGAGGTAAGGTTTTAATTTATTTTTGTTAGAAGAAATAACTATCTTAGGTACCTATGATATTTTTGATCATAACTGTTACCCTGATAAAGTAAAATACTCAAATAACCTTAAAGCAAAAAAAAAAAATTTAAATTTAACTTGTTTTTTGAGTTATAAAAGTGCAGAAACAAATTTTCAATTTATTTTACTTATATGTAATAATGGCAAAAAAATATTTTTAAAGATGAACGAAAAATATTGGAGCCTAATAGTAACACATAGCTTAGACAATATAAGACAAAAGCAGTTCTCCATTTTATTGTCCTCTAGTTTAGAAAAATAACCAATTACTCTAGTTTACATTAGGAGTAAAATGGAGAGCTGCTTATGTTTTACAAACTATTATTTAATTTTTTTTTTTTTAATCAAACATAAATTTATCAATTCAATCAAAGAGCGTGGATAGTTGAGGGTTGTGTGAAAGTCTATGTTCAAACTACCTATATAGAATAAGATCAGTAAATTGAAAAAAAAAAATTTATATTATTTTTGGAATTATTATAAGAACAATTTCCACCGTTATTTTTGTATTCATGAAACTGTTATATGTGAAATTCTTATTTATTTAAAGATAATATAATGTTTGATTACGTGTTTTTACAAATATTTAGTAAACTTCATTTAAAAATAACTCCAGAAAAACAATGCATTTATTATTTAAATATTATCAATTTTACTTCAATCAATTTTTTTTTTTTGGCAAATATTTATTCAAATATACATAAATGCTTTGTACAATTCATGTATTAGTAAATGTTTTAATGCTTTTGTTGGGATTTCTTCATTAAACTATTAAACATCACATGATCACCATTTCTTATGCTTTCCCATAACTGTTATTAAAACAGGAAAAACTCTCCATATAGTGCCACTCAGTGCATGCCAGAGTAATCAGTAGATGCTAGAAGGCTTGTGCGTAAAATCCCTATCTAATTCCTATTCATCCAATATCACCAGACTAGTTTATAGTTTGTAGCTTTTATCAGTGAGGAACTGTGGATTGAAAATATTACTATTTTAAACTTGTAGTTTTGTAGTTGAAGGTGGCTGCTGAAGTGTTGCATTAGATCCTAAGATCCTGGTCCAGTGCTCTCAAATACAAAGTTCCTTACTGATGAAAGCCGCAAGCTAGAAACTAGTCTGGGGATATTGGATGAGTAGTCACTAGATAGGGATTTTATGCACAAATCTGGCATTTATTGATTACTCTGGCTTACACTGAGTGTCACTACTGTATGGAGAGTTTTATATGATTTATTTATATTATACAAATACATTGCAGTAATGACCTAAACATATATGGTGAAGCATTTAATGAAAGAGTAGAATTCTTTTATGAGTTTTTAAAGTATATTGTTTCCACAGAAGTGCTTTCTGAATTCAAAATTTATACGAAAAGTTTTTTTTTTTTAATAATTTACAGGAAAATTTTAGTTCCACTTTTTACGGGATTTTTGTTTAATTTATGGAATCGGAAAATGGTATGACTAATTATGAGTATTTTATTTACTTACAAAGAAAAGATCAAATATAAATTAGAGATAATCATTGGTTTTATGCTATAAAGACATTTTGATTTCAGATATTTTTTTTTAGAAAGTTCTGTAAAAATACTAGGCAAACTCTGTTCAGTGTTCTAATTAAAAAAAACATTAGTGTATTTTGTAACTTTTAATATACTTGTGCTATTCTCTTGCATGCATAGAGTAAAGCTATATGTTGAATTCTGGGTATGTTCTATAGGAAGTATTTGCAATCAATATGTCTATAGTTATACTTTAAATTGATGAATCAGTAAAAGAGGTCTCATAAATTTGTTCTGAAATCATGTTGCATGAGAATATTTTAATAAGTCATAGTTATTTCACTATTAATATTCTGATATTATTACTATCTTTCAGTAAAGATGTTTTAATATTGTATGCTTGTTGATAATTTTTTTATATACTATATAAAGAATAATTATTTCAGTCATTGGTAATCATAAAAAGAAAAAAAAAATGTTAGAATTTTTTTCATGTTGTTTTAGCAGCAGTTTCTGAACTTCTAAATAGGTGGTAATTGATGGCCTATAATTATTTTCTATAAATATTATCACCAACTTTATCTTTTTGTATTATAGAAATTATATAATCTGTATTCTGTGAGTGTCACAACAGTATAACGCTGACTAGTGACATCATGATAATACTCCATGAGTAATAGTGTAAAATTATGAAATCATAGTGATTCCAGAAGTAATAAAAAATTTGGAGCTTAAAAAATGAAGGAATTTTAATATAAGGAAGAAAAAAAAGAATAAACAAAAGAATGATGTTATTCAACCAACATATAAGTTGCCTATTTAAAATTTGGTAAATAGGAAAGCAAATTATACAAAATTTAGAGTTGTAATTAATATTACTATCAATGCAAAATCTGGCCCATTATCCAAATCACTTTGATAGGATAATCATAACCTCTTAAATTATTGTTAAAGATTTTTAATAACTAAAATTAACATGTCAATAATTAGAATGACATTCTGATACAAAAATAAAATATATATTAATAATTACATATTGTAATAAACTTTGGGATGTAAACAATATATTACTTGAAAAAAAATAGACTTACTATATAAAGTATATTTGTAGTCCAAACTTCCAAGCTATAATTTATTTGTAAAGTCATCTATATTTCTTGCTTTTTGTTTTCTATTTTTCTTTCTTGAATATCCTTTGATCCCAATAGCCAGTTATAATTATTCTTTCAGTGGTATGACTCTTCAGAATTAAGAAAATCTTATCTATCATTGGATTCTTTCTTCTACAATTAGATTTCTATACAAATCTTGTTGAAGTGAAAGTTTAGTATGATGTCTAATTTTATAAAGATAATAAATAATGATCCATTTATTTACAACTTTGACTGCTTCTCAAACCTCTTTTCCAGAAACCATGTTCTACTGATTTTTAAATCTATATCTCTGACAATCTTACTCTTTTTTTTTATAATATGATTGCCAATATACCTTTATGACTACTAGTAATTTTTCATCTAAATTTCTCTTTGTTTATTGGTTTAATTTTTTTATTAATGATATTTTGCAGTCATGTCTGCTGGATTGTACAAAATCCATTTTTATAATTTCTATCTTTTTTGATATTTTTTTCATTATTTCCATATCTTTAATTCATAAGGCAACTCATTTTAAACTATGGATTTTTTTGTTTTTTATTCACTATCATAATAAAGACGTTTTTGAAATGGTGTATTCTATCAGATGTTTATGCTATATTATAAAATGTTTTGGCTGTTTAATTGTCATCCTCAATATACTGAAGGTGTGGATTAACATATAAGTATATTAAATGTTATATTCCACATATAAATATACAATTCTAGCAGTTTTTAGAGAGATGTTTACATTCAGTAATAAATTTTATTAAATGTTTGTAGCTATTTAATCTTTTTTTTTTTTCTTCCCCCTCTAAAGTTTTATCTAATAAAAATATATATTTAATTCCTGTAGTTCTAAATGCAATACAATTCGTTTTGCCTTTCATAATTTTCTTAACATAAACTTTTTTTTTTTTTCATTCAGTCTTTAAAGAATTACTAAACCTACATTTTCATTTTTCTATTTTCCAAATCTATATTTTTAAAGCCATCAATATTTTACTCTGTCTAAAATTCTTCTTCATATGATATGATTCTTTTGTTTAAAATCATAAAATGTTTTTAATCTGAATGCAATTAATTATAAATTAATGTATTTGAATCAACTGCACAAGCATTCAATTATTGTTTTGTGTAATTAATTTAAATGGAGGTGTTGATCTTAGAGAGCCATGTAATGCTGTTTTGATATATATTATCTTTTTCTCAAAAAATTGATGTTTTTATTTACCTTACATCTGAGATTACTAAAAGATAGTTGCTGAGTTAGTTTCTAGCCTGTAAGACTAGCAGCTTTAGCTTGTTTTCATAAATGTAAGGTATTTGAAACTCATTATCAATAAAAGCTAAAAACTGATGGTAGTTACTTTGTTACATTAATAAAAATAATCTTTGTTTAATTTCTATCCTATACAGCTAATGTGCAATTTTAGTTTGTATTCATAAATTTAAAGCATTTGAAACTCACACCTTTAATAACCTCAGTAAAAATGACCATGAATCAAATACAACTGCTTTTTGCCTTTAACAAATTGAGGCAGTTAAAAACTATTGGTAGTATTTGTTTTGCCCACTACATTAATTAAAATAATCCTTACTTAGCTGTCTAGAAAAGAAAAAAAAGATTCCTGCAGTCTAATCATTATGCACAATTAGTAGTTCAAATGCAAATCGAAAGTCTGTGTTATTGCATGTATGTTTATTATTATAAATGGAATTATGTGTAATTATAAATTATATCACAAACTGTAAAATTGTAATGCTGTTATGTAATACTTTAAATTGTACTGATTTTAAGATTACATCTAACTTGTTATAATTTAATTGGATCCAACAGAAATTATAAAAACATTAACTATTTATATAAATGCTATACAGAATTGTTTAATTTATCAAAAGGTATGTTGAAAACATTATTGTGACTATCTTTTTCTAGTTTTCCAAGCCTTTCTGTAAAATCATCTTTCAATTTTTTCTTCTTTTCACAACTTTGTTTGAAGGCAAATTGAAGTAACTAGACAATAGAATACTATGATTGTTTTTTTATTTTTTTTTTAAAGTTCTTTGCATAAAGGCAGTTTGATATAATTAGGCAATAAGATACTATAACTATCATTATGACCATTAGATTGCTATTGTGTAATACTACTTAGCTTTTTTTTTTTTTTCCATATGATAATTTTACTTATAATTTTTTTAATGAACTCTTTAATATTTTAAAATTTTATTCAACAAACTTTGACCATTAGATTGCTATTGTGTAATACTACTTAGCTTTTTTTTTTTTTTCCATATGATAATTTTACTTATAATTTTTTTAATGAACTCTTTAATATTTTAAAATTTTATTCAACAAACTTTTTCATATTTATCCAAACACATATATATATAAATTGTTTCATTTTTCCTCCTCCTTTTTCTAATAGTCTACATTATTTTTGCAATATTAAACTTCATGCATTGCAATTATCATACTTTTATATACATATATCTACTACTCAATTTTCTAATTATATAGTTCATTTTTATATTTCTTTTTTACTATTTTAGTTTTATTTTCATCACAAACTTGCATCAAATTTCATCAATCATGTCAGTTTATCAAATCTATCTTAAATATCTACCAGTACTGCCATTTCATGATCAAATCTGAAATAATGAATTCTTCACATTTAATTTCATCCTTATGAAAATATTTTTTTTCAATAATCAATCTGTATAAGCAAACGTATATTTTTTTAAAAATGGATAAAGTAATTATCTTATGGAATAGGTAATTATATACTAAGTAATTATATACGTTATTTTTAAAAAATCTGAAATTTGTTTGATATTTATTTTAAAAAAATTAAATCTGATATTTAGTTCCAGAGTTTCAATTGCATATTAATAAATTTATATCATTTTTAGATAGATATGGCGAAAGAGAAAAAACATTACTTACTCACCAGGCCTTTAATAAGCATATGCAAAACTCCATACAGTAGTGCCAAACAGAGTAATCAATGAATGCCAGAAGGCTTGTGCATAAAATCCCTATCTAGTGCCTACTCATCCAACATCCCCAGACTAGTTTCTGGCTTGTGGCCATCATCAGTGAGGAGCCTTGGATCTGAGAGCACTGCACCTAGATCTTAGGATCTAAGGCAACCCTCCAGCAGCCACCTTTTAATTCTACTTTACTACAAAACTATGAGAATGAAATTGAAAACACAATAATATTTTCAATCTAAGCTCAATAGCTTATATAGTCATATGGATCTGAACTCAATTCAGCACCCATACATTTTTGTGTCTTTGGCTTTTAAACAACCATAGACACCACTATCCTATTAGGCAGGATTGGTGTTAAACCATTAAACATCACATGATCACCATCTCTATACTAGCACTTAATTGTTCTAAACAAAGGCAAAACTCTCCATACAGTAGTGCCACCCTGTGCCAAACAGAGTAATCAGTGGATGCCAGAAGGCTTGTATGGAGAGTTTTGTCTTTGTTTACACCAATTATGTGCTAGTATAGAGATGGTGATCATGTGATGTAATAAGCATATAGTGAGTAATGCCTTCTCTGTTTCATCTTATCTAACTAAATAAAAATTTGTTAAATAAATTCATTATGTAATTGAAATCCTGTAACCAAATTTTCAGGTTTGGATTTATTTTTAGTATTTATTATTAATCTAAAATTAGTCAATCTTTATTTTAAAATGTGTTGCTCAATATCTGGCTTTTATAACCTAATAGTATCTACTTAATTTGTCCTCTTTTTATTTTTTGAGAGGGTGGGTTTAAAAATCATTTGCCCAGCGTAAGCTACTAAGCCAAAAATTGTTGGCATTTTCTCAGTAATAATAGCAATATAATTCAACAAATTTTCCTTATAAAATGCATATAACAACTTCTATATGTCACTTCTTGAGGTTTTTTTTTTTTTAAGCTATTGAATATAGCAAAATTTTAAGTCTTAATATTTGAATCTTTTTTATAACGATTATTCTAAGCTATTTTTTTATTGCAACTTTGGTTTTTTAAGCTAATTTATTTATATGAACGTAATCTATCGGTTTTAAAAAAAATATGATTAAATTAATTATTTTAAAACATCACATTGTCGTTTAAAGTAAAGCCACCAAACTGATCGAGGAATTATTTTTATATATTTTTTTTTTTTTAAAAAATTACTTGTAGCATGGAAAGGAAATCGTAGTGCAAAATTGTCTCTGCGCACTTCCTATTGCCCATCTTTCTACTTCCTCAATGTCATATCCTGTGTATTCTTCGTCTAGATAATACTGAATTTAGTTTATTTTTCAATCTTTCTCTTAATTTCATGTTTACTTTTTAATTGAACTTTGTAAAAGTTTATTATATTATGTCTTTTGATATTATTTCTTTTTATAGCCTATTGTTATCGTTCTTTATAAGAAATAACTTATTTCATGCCGTATTGTTAATACTAAACCGACTTTTTAAAAAATAAAAGTAAAAAAATAACTACCAGTCTTGATCAATGCTGCGAGACGTAAGAAGTTTGCAAACCGCTTCGAGCATTTTCTTATTATTTTTAATTCATGTGTAAGTAAATTTTATGTTCCATGCCAGTTTGACCATTTTTACAAATCGTAATTAGTATATTAATATTTTTAATTATTAGTGACCTAAATATTTCTCTAATTTTTGTGATTTAATTTTTTATATATATATTTAGTTTTAAACATTCATCATTATTATAAGATTAAAACTTTGAGATTAATTTACATGTATATTTCATGAACATTGTGTTAATGTATCTTTCAGAACTTTTGATAATAGTGTTGCAAGTCTCGCATAAAAAAAAAAAAAGGAAGATATAGATAAATTTTGCTATGATTTTACAAAGCTATCAATGAGTCACTTAGATTAATAGGATTTTAACTCAAAGGATTTATGGGAAGATAGCTTACTATATTGGTGAAGAACAGTTTGGTTTTTGGAAAGGGAAAAGCACAAGAGATGCTATTGGTATTGTTAGAACAATTGCGGAAAGATATATTGAAAGAGATAAAGGAATTAGTATCTGTTTTGTGGATTTAGAAAAGGCATTTGATAGAGTAGTCTGGAATAAACTGATGTCCATCTTAAGAAATAAAGTAGTATTTTGGAAAGCAAGACAATTGATTTGGAATATGTATAATGGTCAAAGGATAAGAGTTAGATTTGAGAGTAATGTGATTGATGAAGTGAATGTCGAAAGTTGAGTATTCTGTTTATTTAGAAGACAAGCTAAATAATTATTTGGACTGAGGAGGAGCAAATGTTGGAGGGAGAGTAATAAAGTGTATAAGATTTGCAGATGATATCGGCTCTTATTGCTGAGGAGGAAAAGAGTCTTCAGAATATGTTAAATAAATTGGAAGAAGGATGCATGGCATATGGAATGAAGATTAATATTGAAAAGACTAAGTGTTTATGGGTGGGGAGAGATGCAAAAAGACTGCAAATTGGAATCCGTGATGACATGGTTCAACAGGTGAAGAAATTTAGATATTTCCTAGTTGGTTGAGTGAGGATGGAAGAAGTGAAGATGAAGTTAAAAGAAGAATAGTATTGGCAAAAGAGACATTTGTGAAGAGAAAGAAGATATTTTAGAAAATTAAGGAAGAGATTAATTAAATGTTGTGTGTGGAGTGTAAGATTGTGAGACATGGACATTGAGTAATAGAATTAAGAAACGATGGAAGCCTTTGAGATGTGGACATAGAGAAGAATGGAAAAAGTCACTTGGATGAGTAAAATAACAAATGAAAAAGTTTTGAAAAGAATAAATGAGGAAAAGATTGATTGAGAATATCAGAGAGAGAAAGAGAAACTGGATTGGACATATATTAAGAAGACATTATAGTTTAATGAAAGATGTTTTGGAGGGAATGGTGAGTGAAAATAAAAAGGACGGAAGAGATTGATATTATTGGATGTTATAAGAGATGGGAAGACGTGGAATTGAAGAAATGAGCAAGGAAGGGAGTGGAATGGATGAATTGATGTTGTGACTACACTCTGGACCTGTCTATTGGAGAGAATATTATTGATTGATTGATTGATCAATCTTAGCATTCTTATCTTTGTATTTATTTTCAAACATGTCTTTAGACTGTTTTTGTAATAATCTTTATAACATAAATAGGGTTTACTTCTTTCTTAAAAATTTTGTTTAAGTTCCTATAAAATTTTTACTATTCATTAATTTGCCATAATTTATTACAATAGTAGATCCAATTCCTTATCCCTTAATATCATTTATTTTAGTATTTAGAACCCAAATGAATAGCATTAACTTAAAACATATTTTATAACTTTAAAATATTTTTCATTTCATGCAGTTTTATTTAACACACTTTTTTTTTTTAAAAATAAGTATGCATAATTATTTTTGAAATTTTTTTATCTTATTTATCCAATGAACATCTTTTTAAAAAATCATTCCAGACCATATTTTCCGAACCTTCTATTTTTAACTTGTTCTTAATTTTTATATTCCCAAGCTACCTCTATAAAAGTTATCCTTTTCCTCTTTTACAATTTCTGTATATAACTTTGATTCATTTCCTCTTTTTTTAATTTTTTTTTTTTTTTCCGAAGTTCACATCTTAAAAAAACATTCATATACATTTTTTTCTAAACTTTTTCAAGTCGATTAAATGTAAGTTGAACTAAAAATTATGTTTAATTTTATTTTATATGTAGCCTTCAATTTGAATAAATTTTATAATAAAATTAAATTATTTTCTGTAAATTTTTAACATTTAAAATGATTTTGAAACTATTAAAAGGGACAAATTTTATTAATTATAAAAATATTAATAAATATATTGAGGGGAAAAAAATACGTCTGAAAATTTTAGTAATGTGAATGAAAAAAATATAATTTATATTTAGTAATAAAAATATTGAAATAAATGAAAATATATTTAAATGAAAAAATTACTATTTAAATAAAAAAAATTTATCTTGGACTCTTGACAAAGTGTAAAAAGTTTCTACTGAACTATATAATGCACTGTTCTGATAAATTATATATTCATTATTGTTAAAAGTAAATCGTTAAATGGGTCAAAATCATAGTGAATGAGTAACTAATACAAAACAGCTTCACTGTGGGACAGAATTATTGTAAACTAAATAAATACAGAAAGTTCTAGGACTGAAATAAGCTGGAAAAGATTAATATTCCAAGCTTATGTTTGGCAGAACAATAAATACATTTTCTAAAAAAAAAATTTACACAGTCTTAAATTTATGGCATAAATTAGAGTATCACTCCGATTATTTAAACTAATTGAAAATAAAAGTAACTAGGACACTGAACATGCATGAGAATACCAAATTTCTACAAAATAAAGTGTAATTAAGCAAGATTATTGTAGCGAATTGAGATCAAGAATAGCCCCAAAAATCAAACATACATTAGAATACTTAATTTATATAAAATGAAATGCAATAACTCAAGATTATTGCTATTATATTTTGTAATGTGAAATAATATTTACAAAAAAAAATTGATATAGGAAATTTGTGATGTAATGGAATCACCAAAGTATTGTAAAACTACAGCAATTTTATTATAATAAATATATTTTTAAAAAAAAATATATTAAATTTGTTTTTGTTTTTTTCATTTCATTTTCTTGTGATCACCTTTAGGTTTATAGTACTTATTGATCAATAAAACTATTTATTTAAAGAATGTAATAATTAAAGATTGTTTTCCACATTTTTAAAAAATTTTTATTATTCAGTTGGAAGAGTCACTTTTTTGTTGTTGTTGTCTTATTTTGTAAGAAAACATGAAAAGTAAATTAAAGAATCACTGAAGTAATTGGAAAAATTACTTTTATGACTAAATAAGACAAACTGATAAAATGAAAGTGTTTTTTGTCTGACAAGCTTCTTTATTGACTATTAATTTTATTCTTAAAATATTGGTATTAATTTATTCATAACTAAAATATGTTTATTTAAATATTATTTGTTTAATTAAGTAATAAATTAGATTATAAAAAATAACAAAAATAGTAATGAAATATTATGCTTGGTGTGAAAATAACATTAGGCAGAAAAGTTGTAATGGGGTGAAAATATTAGTTATCATTTTCAATTACTATCATCCATGACAGGATGAATGTCAAGGTTTTAATTCAGTTTTTCTGATCCATAGCTTCTCTTCATGTTACATCGACAAACTTCTTTATTTTATCATTTATCTCATTTGTGATCTCTTAAGTTTTCTTGGGATCTAATTTAAGACTTCAACTAATCATTTACTATCTCTTTCACATGCGCTTTGGATTTTAAATATAAAATGAATGAATACTAACACTTCAACCACATGATAAAGTCTTTGGAAAAGATCTTTTCCAAAGACTTTATCATGTGGTTGAAGTGTTAGTATTCATTCATTTTATATTTAAAATCCAAAGCGCAGGCCATTCTATCTTTTCCAAAGACTTTATCATGTGGTTGAAGTGTTAGTATTCATTCATTTTATATTTAAAATCCAAAGCGCATGTGCAACAGTTTAATACTGTTTAAATATTATTGTTTATAAAAAACATTGCGCTATATAAAATAATTGACTTATCATCTCTTTCAGAAATATATCCAGCCCAATTCCATTTTACTCTTGATTCTTTCAATAATATTTATTTGTTCTTTCACCCAAATATTTCTCTTTCATTCCCTTTTTATTACTGCTAATATACTGCCCTTTTGTTAAGTATCTTTAGACCCATAAGTAAGAACCAGTAAAGCGCTTTATTTTTTTTATAAAAAAAACTCCTCCTCCAATTTTATCTCTGTTTATTATTTTCTCTATTATTTATTATAATAATCTTCTCGGCGTGGTTTTTGTTATTTCATTTTTCATTTCTTATTATAAAATTTTTTTTTTTTTTTTGAAAAACACATTAAATTATTTTTTAATTTTTTTAATATTTTTTTTTTTCTTTTTTTTTTGTGAAATTTTTCCAATATTTCTTAAGGTTGGGAACCCTAATTTGGAAAAAAAACCCAACCCTCTTCAAAAGTTGAATTAAATAAATACCTTCTTTTTTTTTTTTTTTCTCCTTTCCTTTCCCATTTAAAAAAAAAAATAATTCTTCTAAAACTGAATTCCTGGTGACTCCATTGTTTTTAGGTATCCCACTATGCGTCAAAAACATGTAAAAATCAATACTTAAATAAGATGATAATTGATAAAATCAATAAAAAAATTTAATCTTTCTTATCAGTTAACTTTTATGAAATTATTAAAACAAGAATTTTTAATGCCATTGCTATGGGAGTACTAGATTATTATGCACCATTGTTGAGTGTTTTCAATATTACTGTAAATAAATTGAATCAAATATCAAAGAACTATATTTGGGGGAAATCTTCACATCTATTATCAATCTCAATATTACAATTACCAATTGGACAAGGAGGTTTCAATTGTATTGATCCAAAATTATATGCATCATATATAAAATCACTATTACCAGATTCCAAATTAAATAATAAAATTGAAAGTCAGATCATTTTATGGTGACTTAAAGCATGCGGGGATGTCTTAAACTTGAGTAGCTTAGTTAACATTAAATACAATGATTTATCAAAACATAAACAATATTCAATATACTTGGACAAGTGTCAATGATTAAAGTTATAAAGAATTTTCACAAAATATATACTCCACAATCATATATCAAATTCTGTTTTCAATTTTTAAATGGCTTCCTCCCAATGGTTTATTTAAATAAGCTAAAAATGTGAATTTGAAGTTTTCATATATTTTTTGTAAAATGAAAGAGGAAATCTTTTTTCATTTTTTGGAAGGTGTGGCATTATTTCATGCTTCATACATAAATTTAAAAAAAGAAATAATAATATTAAAAGATTTAATCCATATCTAAAAACTATATAGACAATAAGGTGTGAAAATATTTTTGATAAAAAATATAATTGCTTTAAAAAAACTTGATAATAATTGGAATAAATACTTTACTAACTAAATATAGACAAAACTCTCCTTACAGTAGTGCCACTCATTGCAACTAAGATCTAGGTGCAGTGCTCTCAAATCCTCACTGACGAAGGCCACAAGCCAGAAACTAGTCTAGGGGTATTGGATGAGTAGGCACTAGATAGGGATTTTATGCACAAGCCTTCTGGCATTCATTGATTACTCTGGCTTGCATTGAGTGGCACTACTGTAAGAAGAGTTTTGCCTGTTTTAATAATAGTTATGAGCAAGCATAAGAAATGGTGATTATGTAATGTTTAGTGATTTAACTTTACTAACTGTAATAGGTATGTCCCAAAAAGAAAAAAATAACAAAAAATTTGATAAAGCACTGGTCTCTATATGAATTATGGAAATAATAGAAAAATAAAGAAACCTATAAATATATATAAATAAGTATGAAGATCTGTAATTCAAAATGTATATGTAAATAATTATTGTAAAAATGTACATAATTTTTGTTAATAAAGATTTTACTTAAAAAATAAAAAGATATGTAAACATTCTGTCATATATTCTTATTTATATTAATCTTCTTAATATTACCATGTAATCTAACCAATGTTGTTACATTTTGGAAATTATTTTTCAGAATATAATATTCTGAGTTTATAGTTTGATAGTCCAAAACTTAAATCACTAATGAAATACTAATAGATTTTAATGCATTTCATAATCTATAAATTCAAAACATAACGGCAACTCAAATTCTTTGATTCTTTCTATATCTTTTCTCAGTAGGTGGATGTTATCCACTATGCTAAAACCATTTTTAAATCCAAAAATCGTAGATGAGTTGTAATTATTTTGTAAAGATTTGTATAAATTTAATAGAAGACTGATAGTTCTGTAATTTATCATCTTTCTTAAATATCAATATCACTACTGCATTATTTCAGTCATTTGATATATCTATCATTTTAGTTATTGGTATGGTTTTGCCAGCAATTTTTTTATTTTTTTTGTGTGCTTATTTCTTTTAAGATATCAATGATAATTTATTTCCTGGAGTTTTTTCTTCTTTATAGATTTAATTGCATATCTCATCTTTTCATTTAAAAAATGCTTGGCAATTCAGAAGACACAATAAATTAAAGTGGTTACTTTGTTTTTTTAATACTATATAAATCTTTAAAAAAAAATTTCATACATTTCATGATATTGTCCCTCTTAGTAATAGATAGATTTTTTTTTTTATTCCTCTTTCATTATCAACATATTGTTTTATATTTTTGAGAATTTCATTCTCTGCTATAGTTTTCTTTGTCATTTGATGGGCATATTTTTTTTAATATTATTAAAAAATTCATATATTAATATCATTATTAAATTTTTTTGTACTTTTTTACAAATCTCCAGATATTTATTTATTTTTAATGAATCATTTTTAAATATTTTCATATTTTTTTTTATATATATACATTGTCTTATTTAAAATTTACTGGTGAATTTTTTTTGTATCAACTATTTTTGTTGCAGTTCTTAGTAGAGTATCAGTTATATTTTATTGATCTCAGTTAAATTTGAACTATATTCAAAGTATGACTATTTTAAGACAATTAGCATGTTCTAATTTAAATTATTAACTATTATTACTGCCTTTCTTAATAGTTTTTATTTCTAGTCTTACATTAATATATCTACATCTCATTAATCAATAATCACTTATTGAATGAATCCATTAAAAACACTACAATTTCAAAATATATATTTTCTATTAGTCAAAGCACAATCCAATTCTGCTGTACCTTCATTTGGATGTTTTTATGTTCATTTTTGTTCAGCGTTTTTTTTTCAAAAAAAAAGATTCATAATGTACATTTTCTCTTTTTTTTTCTGCAAATTCCATAAGTATTTACTTGTTTTTGTCACCATAATCAAATTTACTCATAGCATTTTCATCTTGTGATCATTTTTTAAAAGTAATATTAAAGCCTCTCATGACAATTTTAAAATATTTGGTATAATGAAAAGCATTTTGTACATCTGTATAAACATCCTTATTATTTGCATTTAGTATCATCCATTAAATTGAATAACTTATCTTGCCATTCTATCTGATATGCTATCAATCTCCACAATGCTATTCTTTCACTTTTTATTTATAATGAGGTCCACTCATGCCGGATGTTTCTGCCTTTATAGTAAAGTAAATGTCTATTTTTCAAATCATCTTTTCATTTTTTCTTTTAACTTCTTAGAAGTCCAACATTGTCTATTTTATATTATACCATTCTTTCATTTTATGTAAATTTTATTTTATTTGAAAGTAGTCTGCAGTTATAGATAGCTAAATAAGTTATCATTGAATGATAGATTAAGTTTAAAATCAAGAGATTCTTAGCAGTCTCTGCCTTTAACTGCCAACCCTGCCTTGGCTAATGTTTTTCCAGACTGCGGGAATAAGGGCTATCAATTTAGTTTTGTCTATTTTATGACTTATAAATATCTAAAAAAAAGTCATTCACATGCCATTTATCCTTGCTTAACAAAACTCAATTTATGTTTTGGTTAAGAATTATAGGCAACAGAAAAAAATCCATGATGTTTCTTTGGTCTTAAATCGGGTAAAAAGCCACAACTCACTATGCTGGTTGTTGTTGTTGGTGTTCGGACTATCTATTCATTTATTATATGAATAATGACAGATTAATAAAAGTAGTAATAAAAAATATATATGGAGTGGACATTAGGAATTTGCTATGCATGCTTAATCAAAGAGTCTCTATTAACAACTAACTTATTTATGCAGCCCAAAAATACTAGTACATCAAAATAAAATAATATTATAGTTATTATTTAGATTTGTAATTCCAAATACTGCTTTTTATTGAAGTCTATTACATGGAAATTAATTTGATGTTATGAATATATAACTATCATGTAATGTCTTTTTAATTTACTCAGATTTATGATCAATTTATCTGGGATAGAATAAAATGAAATTACTGATTTAAGCAAGCAGTAAAATTTATTTGATGCATTCTTTGGTATAAACATCTTAAATTTAAAAAACACAGGTAATAATTTATAAAATTATTACACTATTTATTTTATTTTAGATGAATGAAATGGCAAAACTCTCCATACAGTAGTGCCAACCAGAGTAATCATTGGATGCCAGAAGGCTTGTGCATAAAATCCTCATCTAGTGTCTACTCATCCAATATCCCCAGACTAGTTTCTGGCTTGTGTCCTTCGTCAGTTATGTACTAGCATAAGAAATGGTGATCATGTGATGTTTAATGAATGAAATGGTTAATCATTTTTATTTTGAATCTTTTTAAAAATTAATGGGGGGAAACATTTGTTTTATTTGTTAGCAGACATAATTTATTATTTATAAGCATTAATTTTAGGACTTGTGCTTTTTAAATATATATGTATATTTATGCAGAAAGTTTATATTTTAAATTCAAGCTTATCATTAATATAGTCTTAAATATTTTTCAAAATTTCCAATATATTTTGGAGACTTTATTTAATAATCTGTCATTTTATTCCCCATGATAAATATAATCTATTAGTATCAAATCCATTTTCTATTACCTAATAAATATAGTAATCTAAAGCAAATGCATTAAGTGGCAATAGTGATTACTTCAGAAATTATACTCTAAAAAATAGTTGCAGGTTTTTTTTCATGGAAAAATGAATACTGATGTTTAGTGTTAATTGACATTTGACTTATTATAGTTTTTTAATAGCAATCAATTTGTGTGTTTTGTTTTACAATTTGATTTCTTTATATTTTCTTAGATACAGTGCTATTGCACTATATTGAATGTCTAATCACATTTTTATTTTTTGTATTTTTATTTTTTTTGATAAAAATCATCCATTTTTTTATTTTAAATTAGTAGCATATAAATCATTTCTAAATATAAATTCTGATGAAAAATATATCTATATATATGAGTCATTATCTGCTTAAGAAAAATCATATTCTCCAGTGCAACTCCCAAGACTTCTTTTATTGGTGTTTTTTTCCCAGTATCCTAATAGCTAGATTTATAGATAGCTAATGTAAAACATCCAATATATTTTAGGTTAAATTCACAATTGGGGGGTTTGTTAAAAAGTATATTTTAAATGATAATGTTTTAACATTTTAAATTTTATTTTTAAAAAAAAGCTAAAATATTTTTTTAATGAGATTTCAGTAATGTTTAATTTATATAATTTTTAAAATTGTTGCTAGAGGGAGGAAAATGTTAATAAATTATAAACATTGTATAGGAGACAATAATGAGATAAAGTAGCAAGATATTTAAGTAAGTGGTAAATTCCTTAAAAATACAGCAATTGTTGTTTCTATATTAAACCAGGATTATTTTAATAACATTTTCAAAATGTTTCCATTTTCAAAATGTTTCAGAATTAGAAGTTTGTAAGATTTGGCAAAAATTTTACTTAAAAACAACAAAAAAGGGTCTTTTTATACTTAATAGCATTCACAAAGTGAAATAACAAATTTTTGTATTACAAAAATGAAAGACATTAAATTCATAGCTGTTTAAACATATTTATCTCTGATAAGAAAAGTAAAATATTTGGCAATTTCAAGATATGAACATTACAATTTTTTTGTGGCATATAACTGTTGATATCAATAATGATTATAACAGTTTCAGAAGCAATCTAATGGCTGAGAAAATACAGGGCATGCATAATATATTTGTGTGAATATGGAATAGTTTCAGGTGCAAGCTATTGTAATCTAGCACTATCAAACCTAAGATTGCACCAATACCCATTCTTTTTGTCTTTTTTTAAATATTTCTTTACTTATACAACTTTAATTTTTATTCTCCATTAATTTGCAAATCTTAATTTTATTTGTAGTTTTTTTTTTTTTTTTGCAATTTTATTGATATTTATTTAAAATTTTAGAACTACTAAATGACTAAATGTCTTTTTGGAACTATTGAAGCACCATAATAAGTCAATATTAATACATAATGAAATTTTATATCTTTTTCAGAAGCTATATTATTTTCTGAAAATGTTTTTTTTCTTTTTGTTTAATTTTTATTATTAATATGAGACAGTGTAATAAATTAAATTTTCATATAAAAGTAACTAGTCCTGAAATAATATACACACACAAAAAGCCCTGATCCGATGCCTGTCATTTTATACATATTCTTTTGATGAATTTTTGTCCTTTATTTAAATTTATAATTATATTCTGTATTTAATATACATATCAATCAAAGCATTTGCATTAACAGAAAGTAATTCTCTGTAACATTATGCCATAGTCTTTTACGTAAGTATGAATAATTGTGGTATTGTCAACTAGATCCCAAATTAGTTTTTGGTTTATTGTCTATCTTCAGTGAGGAACACTAAATTGCACAAATCCATTCAACAAGGCACTTTTATGGATTATCATCAACCCAATAAACATCACATGACCACTACCTCTTATGCTTGTGTATAACTGTTGTTAAAACAGGCAAAACTCATACATATTGCCACACACAGATAGCTAGAGTAATCAATGGATGCCGGAAGGCCACAAGCCAGAAACTAATCTGGGAATATTGGATGAGTAGGCACTAGATGGGGATTTTATGCACAAGCCTTCTGGCATCCATTGATTACTCTAGCTTGCTGTGTGTGGCAATACGTATAGTGAGTTTTGCCTCTTTTATCATTATCAATCCACTGAAGTATGAAGGTCTCTTCAATTCAATCCATCTTCTCCGATCTTTAGCTTCTTTTCTCCACATCACTCCTGCACACTTTCTTATTTCATTCATCCATCTCACATGTGGTCTCTTTGTGGGTCTTTTACAATCTCTTGGAATCCAGTTTAAGATTTCAATTATCCATCTATTATCACCTCTTCTAGCAATATGTCCAGCCCAACTCCACTTCAGTCTTTTAAATTTTTTCAATGAGGTCAGTAACAACTGTTTGTTCTCTTACCCATTTATTGCGTTTTCGATCTCTTCTTGTTATTTCCAACATGCATCTCTCCGTACTTCTTTGAGTGATCTGAAGTCTCTGTATTGCTCTTCTATTAAATGTCAAAGTCTCAGATCCATAAGTAAGAACTGGTAAAACACATTTATTAAAAACCTTCCTTTTCAAACACATGGGCATATTTTCTTTTAGTATCAAGTTATTTCTACCAAAAGCACTTCAACCAAGTTTAATTCTATGATTAATTTCATCCATTATGTTTCCATCTGTATTAATAATCTGACCAAGGTATTTGTAACTGTTAACTTCTTCTAACTCATCATAATCAATCTTTATTTTCATATTTTGAGAAAATTCATTAAACATTACTTTAGTCTTTTTAACATTTATCTTTAGTCCTACTTTCATCTGATAACTCCTGCAACATTTCCTGCAGCTCTAAAGCATTATTTGCAAAAACAACTACATCATCTGCAAAATCTAAATGACTTAAATAATCTCCATTTACTTTCACTCCTTTAGCTTCCCATTTTAATCCATAAAATACTTCTTGCAGCACTGCTGTAAAAAGTTTTGGAGATATAGAGTCACCCTGTCTTACACCCTTCTCAATGTTGACTTTCCCAGTATCATTATGTAATCTAATTGTTGCTGTTGCATTTTTATAAATATTCTTTAAAATATGACAATATCCTGGATCTATACCTTGATGATCCAATGATTTAATCACTGAAGAAATATTTATAGAATCAAATGCCTTTTCATAATCTACAAATCCAAAGCATAATGGCAAACTCATTCATTTATCCTTTCTATATATATTTTCTCTCAATACCTGGATATGATCTACTGTACTAAAACCACTTTTAAATCCAGCTTGTTCTCTTGGTTGGTGGAAATCCAATGTTCTCTGTAGACAAGTTGTAATTATCTTGGTAAAAGTTTTGTATAAAACTGATAAGAGGCTGATAAATAAGTCTGTAATTTCTAATATCTTCTTTACCACCTTTTTTAAATATTAATACTGCATTCTTCCAATCATCTGATAAATTTTTATCATTTAGACATTTGGTATATAACTTTGCTAAAAAAAATTTTCTTTCTTTACCTGCTTTTAATATATCAATTATAATTCCATCATTACCTGGAGCCTTTTCTTTCTTCATACATTTAATTGCATGTCTCA
Organism: Epiperipatus broadwayi; assembly: GCA_028023455.1. Classification (NCBI taxonomy): domain Eukaryota; kingdom Metazoa; phylum Onychophora; class Udeonychophora; order Euonychophora; family Peripatidae; genus Epiperipatus; species Epiperipatus broadwayi. The sequence continues at coordinate 3,780,311 of JAQFVV010006239.1, forward strand.
CTTCTTCATTTAAAATTCTGGGCAGTTCGGAAGATGTAATAGATATAAGAGCTACTTGTTCTTTATTACTATATAATTCTTGATAAAAGTCTTTACTCATTTTATGATGTCATCTCTCTTTTTAGTAATAATTCCATATTTTTTTCTTATTGCAGATATAAATTTCCTACCAATACCAAAATGTTGTTTTACACTCTTGAGATTTATTCTCTTCTACAGCTTTCCTTGCTAGTTCACAGTTATATTTTCTTATACCATTTTCAACTCTTTTCCGCACCATTTTACAAAATTCGGGATATTCAATTCTTTTTAATGCATCATTTTTTTATATCTTCGTATTCCTTCTTTTCTTCATAAATTCTCTAGTCTCAGTAGAAGATTTTATTGGACAATTGCTGCTTTTTTCTACCAGCTATCTTTGTTGTAGTTTTTAAAAGCGTATCAGTTGTTTTCATATTAATTTCATTCAGATCTAAATCATGTTCAAAATCTACTAATACTTGAAACCGATATGAAAGTTCTAATTTAAATTCATTAGAATGTTTCTGAAGATTAGGAATATCAATTGCAAATATTGTTTTTCTTAATAATTTTTGCCTCTCTAGTTTTGCAATAACACGTATCTTACTAATCGATGATCACTTCCTATGTTAAATTTATTAAGAACATTACATTCTTGGAAATATGTATTTTCTGTTAGTCAAAATATAATCTAATTCTGCTGTAACTTCATTTGGATGCTTCCATGTCCATTTCGTTTTGACATTTTTCTCAAAAAAAAAAATTGATAATATAAAGTTTTTTTTTTCTGCAAACTCCATAAGTCTATATCCTTCTTCATTTCTATTACCATAACCAAAATTACCTACAGCACTTTCATTTGTTTACCAATTCTAGCATTAAAGTCTCCCATAACAATTTTAAAATGTTGTTTACTCTGATCAAAAGCCTTTTGTATATTCATATAAAAATCTTCTACTACTTCATCACTATGGAACTTGTTAAGGCATAAACCTGAATTGTCTGCATTTGGTATCTGCTAGTAAGTTGTATAACTAATCTTGCCATGTCCGATACGCTATCAATCTCCACAATGTTGTTCTTCCACTTTTTATTTATAATGAATCCTACTCCACTTGTATTTCCAATATTTGTGCTTTAATAATAGAGTACATGTCCACTTTTTAAATCAATTGTCTCTTCATCTTTTTTTCTAACTTCACAAATTCCAATAATGTCCCATTTAATATAAGACATTTCTTCTAATACTTGAATTTTCCTTTACTTGAAAGTGATCTGGAGTTGTAAGTACCTAAATAAAAAGTCGTCATCAAATGGCATCCTGGGTCCACAATCAGGGGATTCTTAGTACCTTCAACCACTAACCGTTGCCTTGGTTGGTGACTTTACAGGCTCCTGGAAATAAGGGCCATGATTTATTTTTGTCTGTCGTAATTGTATATATCTATTGGAAAAATGTCATTTACACAAACATTTATTATGCCTTGTCAGCCAACTGAGAAGAAAGACCATGGTGTTTCTTGATCTTAAACTCAGAGGTAAAAAGCCAATAAACTCACCACGCTGGCTAATCCGTGTTGGTGAGCAGCCCATCCACATTCATATACTATATGAATAATCACATAGTAATAACAGCTATAACAACAACGTATGGAGTGGACATTAGAAATTTGCCCTGCTCGGTTCCTTTAAGGCCTCCAAGAGGAATCAAAGGGTCTTCTTTCAGTTAATAGCAAATTCCTTTCTGCAGCCCTTTTATGGATAGAATGTCATAAATCCGGCTCTGTATAATTTGGAAATTTTACTATCCAGACAAAATTTTAAGAAACCCTTGAAATTTTTATATCAGACATTATTTTAGTATGAGATATGATTTACAAAAGTAATATTTTTATTTAATATTGGATACACATACATCAATAAATAAATAAACACAGTGTAGTAAATTATTTATATTTTGTACATTTAAAAATATTATAAAAAACAGATTTAAGTAAACACTCAGAAATTAACAGGCCTAATTAAGGGAGTGCCATGTTTCTATTATATGTTTATCAATTTTATTTTTTCCTAGCAAAAATTTGCTATTAGTATTAAGAAAAGTGAAGTGTTATGTTTAAACAGAAAATGTGTGGGGAGAGTGTACTTTATCTCTAAATCAGCTGACATGAAGTTTCCAACACTTAAAGATTTTTAAAAATAGATTTCATTGATGAAAATAAAACCACGGTGTAAAGATTTTTAAAAATAGATTTCATTGATGAAAATAAAACCACGGTGTATTTACTCAGTAAAATTATTATATAAAAATATACTTTAATCTGTGCATAATTGTCTCTGTATCCAAGATCATTTGGCTCCAATGCCTCATGTAAATGCTTGAATCTATGATAATATTGAATCCTATGTAAACTTTTAACATAATCATATCAATAAAATTTAAATATATATATAAAACATTAACAAAAACTGTTAACTCAAAAAATAGAATAATATAATTGTGAAGAGAGAATACAATAATAGAAAGTACATTAACCTTTTTGTACGAGTATATTCTTATGTCTGTCTGATTGGGTACTTATGTGAATGATTTTATTATTATTATTATTTATTTTCATTTTATCATTTAGAATTACTATGATAATTAACTATAAGCTTTGGAATTATTTTTAAAAAGTATTATTTAATAATTCACAATTACTTTACAATGAATGTAAAATAATGTTTTTATCATGATAGAAACTATGTAATCAAGTGCATAAAAGTCTTATAGAAGATGATTTATGCTATTATCACACATTTTTAATTTAATATATATTTTTTAAAATTGTGAGTTATTGAAATCACAGATCATGAATTCACATATATGAGGGATAAATGCATATATCTTAAAAGTTATTAGAACTCCATATAAAATGACTTCATCGCATTCATTTTATCAATATCCACTGATTCGTCTATCTTCTATCAGTAAAAAAAAAAAAAATAGTGAACAAAAATTAATGAAAAATTGTAAATAGAAAAATATTCTAGTAAAACTCTTGATAGTGTATAATCCATTTCTTTCAAATTATAGTGATAACTTAGTATCGTTTGGATATCATATCTTGCATTTTATCATTAATTTTTATTGACCTATTATTTATATAAAAAAAAAAAACGTTCACATATTTAATTTTCGAGGTGCCTAAGTATAATAATATATTTTCTAAGTTACATTATTAGAAAATTCGCATTGACATTGCTTTAATCTCTTACCTGATAGCAGAGCAATAAACATACAAAAAAATTAATATTGTATACTTTGTCTTTCTTTTAAATATAGTGAATAAGTTATCTATTGTGTATATGTATGTAACATCATGTAATAGAAAATTCCCATCAAAATGGCGAAACTGCTTGTCTGTAGGTCTTGGAGTTTATTTTTTTTAATGATTTTGTTGTAAAGGCTATTTTTTTATTTATAAAAAAAGAATCTGATATTTTATAATGAATTGTTTTGATTAATTATTAAAAATTTATTTTTTATTCTCTAAAAACTAAAAGTTTATCAGTAGTATGTAGAAAAAAATTAACAATATATATATGTCTTACTTCTACATTAGTGGAAATATAGGTAGTAATGTATATTAAACTTCCAAATTATAATATGTCTATGTTATTATTAAATAAAAGTTTGAAATTAAATTATTACTTGATTTAATATTTATTTTATTAGAAAAAAAAAAACCATTTCTGAATATATCTTGGATTAAAAATAAAATCACAAATTGTTCTCTATTTTCACAAATACATAGATACATACCGTGTTTCCCAGAAAATGAACCCTAGCATAATTGTTCAGGATGCTTATAAGCCCTAGTTATTGAATTACAAATTTGCGAATATATAAATAAACAATATTGACATTAATGCTTTAATTAAATGGTAATATAAATTACATGATTCTTTTGAATTTTTCCCTTAAACATTTTTGATAAACATAATTCTATCTAAATAGAGAAACAATTTATCTACCACAAGTCAGTATATTGGACAATTTATAATTTCATTTATATAATTTTAGGTACTTATTTATATTTAATACTTAGATTTAGAATGATTGATTTAGTTTAGAGTTTCATCATGGTAGCTTTTAAATATTCAAGATAAAAGAAAAATTAGAGTGATTTCATTTCCTACACATTTTTTTTTTTTTTTGTCTCCTAAAAGATTATAAATAATGAAGTGATTTTAATAATCACCTTTAAGTTAAATCGGGAAGTTTTTAAAAAGAATTTAGAAATATTTTCTGAATTTTTGTGCATGCATTTTTGTTATTGTTGTTGTTATTTTTGTGTGGACAAATCTTCTTGACTGTAATCATATTTGGGTACCAGAAACTTTCCAGCTATTTTATTTTATTTTAAATAATCTATTTTCAGGGACTTCCAACATATGGTATATTCAATATTTACTTTTTGTTTGTTTATTAAAATGATAAATAAAATAAACACAAAAGTCCAAAGTTTTGTAATTAAAATTTTTTTTAATGTAAATTCACTACACCAGCTGTAAACTAATCTCAATCCACTTACAAATGATATTTTGGAGCCTTCTAACCACTTTCCTTTCCAAACACATCATTGCATCACTGTTTGCATGCAAAGTGTCAAATTGTACTCATTATAACACACTTTTTAGGGGAGAGGGTACTATTCTTAATTTTGAAAATATTCCAATGTATCTTGTTCTGTCAATGAAAGATTCCAAATTTTAATTATATTCCCAAAAATGATAAGGCAAAAAGAGGGATGTTAAAAAAATCACATGTTAACAAATGTCAAAAAAAAAAAAAATAACGATAATTTTAATCATGTGTTTGCTTAGTGTTAACATTTGGACATTGTGTTGTGAGTGAAATTTATTAAAAAATGTATTCAAATTTTTTAAATTAGCATTTAAATTAAAATACATTTGTTAATATTTTTTTAAAGTTAAGAAATTATTTATGTTCGAGAAAGTAATTTTGAGGGAAAAAATTAAACAATTTTCAGGCTCAAAGTATTAATTTATTTATTTATTTTTTTCTCAAAATTATTTTCTCAAACATGTATAGCTTGTTAACTTTAAAAAAACATTAACAAACCTTGTATTCCAAATTTAACCTTAACTTCATCAAATTAATAGTGTCCTGTGTCTTTTTCATGGATATATAAAGCAGAACTAAGATATTTATTTCTAACTCTACTTTTATATATTTTCATTCTTTCATTTAATCTCAATTTCTCTGATTTATATATATGTAAATGTTTTTGTTTTTTTAATATTATGGGTGGTAGCCTCCTTAGTAAATATTACGTAATCAATGTGCATTTAAAATAAATTTATAATTACAACTTTAAATTATCATAATAGATTTCTAACTATAAGATCTTTCCATTGACTCATTGTAAATCGAAAGATTTCGCGAATATAAATGTGTAATAAGAAATGTGGACTTAATCAGTGAAGTATTGAATAGCTTCACGCTCTCAGATATAACCGCTTCAGCTTCACCTATTTATATAGAAAGTAGGTTGAAATAAGGGGAGTTCCCCTCTTTTTTTCCAAAATGTAAGCTTGTGGTTAAGACCTGTAGAGGTCCCTACTATCACATTTTTACACGCACATTCTTGATGGTTACGCCTTAGTAAATATTAATACATTTTTTAATAAATTCCATTCTCAACATAGTGTCCAAATGTTAACATGAGGCAAACAAATAACATGATAAAATTATTGTCTTTTTTTTTTTTTGACATTCATTAACATATGGTGACTTTTTTAACATTTCTTTTTTATCTTATCATTTTTGGAAATGTGATTAAAATTTGGAATCTCATCAACAGAACAAGATGCAGTGGAATATTTTTGTCCACCCCAAAAGTTTGTGTTATAATGAGCACGATATGATACTTTATGGGCGATTGGAGATGAAACGGCATGTTTAAAAAGGAATGTGGTTAGAAAGGCTCCAAAATATTGTTTGAGTGCATTGAAATTAATTTAAGGTAGTATAGTGAATTTATACTTTTAAAAAAAATTAATTACAACTCTTTGTACTTTTGTGTTTCTTTTATTTATCATTTTAAATAAACAAAAAAACAATACTGAATACGATACTCAACCATATTGTTTATATCATATGTTGGAAGCCTCTGAAAATGGATTATTTAAAATAAAACAACTGGCAAGTTTCTGGTAGGCATACTATGTAAGTATCCATATTTGTTACCATCCCTGTCTCAGCAAGTCCTTAATTAATATTTGATTTAATGGTAAATTTAAACTGAATAATATTCTGGCCAGTACAAAAAATGGTATTGGGGAGGGGGGCTCCATGATAAAAATCTTACAGTTTTCTGTAAAGAGAAGTACTTGAATAAATTTACATTTTTGTATTTGAATAAATGTAGATACATGAAAAAAAAAACATCCCCTGAAAATAAGTCCTATAGTGTCTTGGAGCAAAAATTAATATAAGAGCTTGTCTTATTTTCGAGGAAACATGGTACATTTAACAGCCACTTGTAAATGAGTATGGTTATTTTAACTCCCAGGAGAAGAAAGCTAAAAATAAATTTTGCAAGGATTATACAAACCTATCTGAACCACAGATACATACACATATAGAATATTTTTGTCTATTTCTCTGTTATTTGATGTGCAATGCTGTCTTTTAATTTCTCTATCTGAAAAAAAAAATTCCTGAAATATTTCAATATCATGCCTAATCTTAGCTCTCCAATAGATTCTCTTCAGTTTTTTAACAAATGAAAACAATCAATATTACATTTCTTTAGAATATCTGAGATAATCTTTATAACATAAAGTCTATCCTACAAAAACCATGCTCAAGTTCACCAGGAAACATTTTTTTTAGAAAGGCTTGGGTTATTTATTTGTTTTATATGTCCATCCCACTGAAGATGTGATTTTAAAATAATAGACTATAGAACCACACCCAGCAAATTAAAAAACATAATTGATTTTATGCTCTTGCCTTTGTATTTTTAATGTTTTTACAGAGCATCCTTAAATGAAATTTTTTTAATGCTTTTATATTGGTATCTAAGTCTCATTTTTAAACAATAAATGAGATAAAATAACAGCTTTATATTTAGCTAACTTATTTATAGTAATTATTTTCTTGTGATGAATACTTACAAAAGTAGCATCAGCACTTTGGAATATTTGTTGTACCTCAACATATTAAGTCCATTTCTTTACATATAAAACTATTAAGCTATATAAATTGGTTTACATTCTCAAGTGTTGTTAATCATCCAGGTAAAAAGTTGTTGAGGATTTTTCATCATTCAGTGGCTGATAAAGAACATTAATTTTTTGAACTTTAATTATTAAACCCAGTAGTGTAAATTGTCTTTTAAATTGTCAAAAAAAAAAAAACAGCACAATCATCAGCATACTGCAAATTCAAGAATACTTCTTGATTTTGTTTTCAATCCAAATTAAAAATTTCATTATCAAAACTGTCACATCTTGAACTTTTTTCCTCTGGAAAACAGGTTTCATTGGAAGTACATTTTGACAGCTCTTTAGCCACCACTGCAGTTCTTTCTGGCCTTAAAAAGTTTTTATATTTAGTAAAGTTTTCACATTAAATGTACTCATATTTAGAAAAAAAAAAAGGATTTATAGTACTTATCTTTAGTATTATTACTGTCTCATGTTTTATCCCTGCTACTGATATTTTTTTATTGCTGTAATGAGTAATATGTTAATAAGCAAGATCATTTTTAAATCACATTTTCTAGATCACTTGCATGATATCAAGAGGATCCCCAAATCAAGCTCCTAAACATGTATAATCTTTGAAGCTGGAACTCCTGTCTCAAATCCATTTTTAAACAAATTTATTGATTGTATTGCCTCTTTTAAAGATCACAATTAATGATTTCTGTCAAATAAGACTATCTCTATCATTGCAGGGTGAAAATGTAGTTGCAGAAACACACAATCCCATTGTCGTAGTTAGCTTGAGAGATTAATGATTATTTGGCTCTACATTGACTTGAGAAGAAAAAAAGTGGCAAAAAAAGATTATTGGAAACTGTTCTTAGCTGCTAATGAACCATTATCTTATCATACAAGGTGCAGGAAATACTTTTGGTTGGCAGCTCATAGGCAGTTTGAACACAGTACCAGACAAATAGTTGCATGAAATAAACATGTACTCTTATATTTCATTTTAATCGCAGTTTTATTTAGATTAATTTAAATTTATTAGCAAAATTACTATTTTAAAATATATATCAAAATTAATAATTTATAGATTTGAAATTAATAATTTGAAAAATGTTTAAATTATTTTATTTTATAATAATGTTTATATTTTCTCTGCTTTATTGTTTTTATAGTATGTTAGCTTTATGGAACATATATATTAAAAAAAAAAAAGGAAACTGAAAGTTATTGTGAAAATTACACCTTTAACCAAAAGCATAAATATTTAATATAAAGCATGAATAAGTTATATAGTTAATTTATTTTCCTTTGCTTAGCTTTTTATATATATATGTAGGTGCTTATTTTATATATATATAAAACATTGCTACTGGTCATTTTTGTTGCTTATCTTCATTGCTTTAGGTTTAAAATTTCTATTTTTAAACCTATTGATGAAATTGTATGTTGGGAGGGGGGGGGATCATTGCTAAACTAAGTTGAAAAGCAATTGCTTTTAGCATTTTTTAAAATTCTTAATAGATTATTGTGTATAGAATCAGCACTAAGTTCTGTTATTATTTTTTTTTTAAAAAAATACTGTTTAATGCATTAATTTTTAAATTATGAAGAATATAAAAGCATATATACCAATCACCAGCAATGTTATCTAGGGTTATAGATTCTGAATTACTAGTAGGCTGAAAAATGGATTATTGCTGCTATCTAAGCTGCAATTCAGATGCTATAACAAAAGGATCAAATATTTAAATAGGCTAGCAAATTCCATTAATTTTCTGTTTTGCATTTTTAAGTGCTTATAAATAGAAATAATCAAGTTTTTCATTATAATATTTTTGGCTTACTTAAATTCTTGTTCCTCTTGCTATAGTATTTAAATTGCAGTCCATTCATAAGCTTAGAAGGCAGAAATAAAAATCCATTTCCCATCTGCTAGTAGTTTAGACTAACACTAGTTTCAACTTTACTAGTAAATATATTGTTAAGTGTAATATTTGTTTATAACAAAATTACTAGTTAACATTATACTTAATACTGAGATTCTCTCCCTATCCTTGAATAATTGATTAGCTTTTGTCTGACTGATACATTGAATTTACTCTGAATCTCAGTCAATGTTGGCAAGGATAAATTTATAAACACCTAATTTAAAGAATAGGTTGATATATTCTATTCTTGATCTTATTCATTGTTTGAGATAGAAGTTTATTCGGCTTAATTACACATATGTAATTGCTTGCATTCTATGTTAAAGCATCTTAAGAATATTTTTGTATATCACCTCTCATTATTGTAAAAACATATAAATTAATATATATATATATCATTAAAAACCTGTCAACACTTAGGCAATTTCAATATCAATAACAATCAACAATTTCCAAAATTAACTACTTTCATGAACTATAACTTTTTCATTAAGATTTAATTTATTCTAACTTATATAAATTTTATGACAACTGCAAGATATATCAACTACCCCAGGAATAAATTTGCAATCAATTGTCTGCTTTGAATTATTTAGTAATTAATTCAAATTCAGGCCACTTTCATACCACCCAATAAAAAACTTATGAATCAATTACTAATTGATGCCTTACAGAGCAAAGAAATAAACTCCTTATTCATACTATCAGATTTAATTGATAATATGACTAAAGAGTTTATTTCTTTGCCCTATAATGTATCAATAAGTGAATTGATTTATAAGAATAGTTTTTTTATTGGGTGGTATGAAAGTAGCCTGGACAAAGGGCTGGATTTAAATTCATTACTAAATATTCAAAACAGTCAATTGATTGTGAATCTATTCCTGGGATAGTTTATAAGATACCTTGCAGTTGTAATAAAATTTATATAGGTCATAGTAAATTAAGTCTTAGTGAAAGAATTAAATTTTATAAGAATAGTGTTAAAAATAGATATCAAAACTCAGTTTTTTTATTCATGAACTGAATATAGATCATAAAATATTATTTGACAATACAGAGATGATCTTTTATGAAAAAAAAAGTGAATTGAAAGGAAGAGTGAAAGAAACTTTGATGATAAAATTTTTTGAATCCGAGACTATCATCCTTCTGAAGACATCTTATGATGGAAAGAAAGTTGTTTGTTGAAGTGGATGATGGAAAGAGTATTTTGTTTTATTAGATATATGTTGTATGCTTAATTGAATTTAACTTGGTCTATTTGTTAATAGATGAAACCATGGTTGTGTAAGAATTTTAGTAAATTTTGTTATTTTAGCTAGTATAGTGTTAGTCAGTATTTAATATATATATACTAAATTGTAACATATAATTGTTTATTTGTTTAATAATGATTGCCATTATTCTCATTCTGAATTTCAGCATTGTTGGTCAAAGTAAATATTAAAAGTTCACTAATCTCACTTGGTGCATTTCTGCATGTGGTCTGGTTGCACTTCATTTAGTTCATTTGAAGGCAGAAACTGGAATTAAAATGTATACTGATTCATTGATTTTAAAAAAAAAATTGAAGATATCACTACCATGCAAAGAATGTAATACAAATGAACTACTAATAGTGCAGATTATTAGATTCTTTGTTTTCAGGTCCAGCAAGCATTCGAGAGCATTTTTTTTTTTTTTTTTGACTTCAATAAAAAAAAAATTCTATATAGATTATTTGTATATTTATGATAAACTCACATATTATTCACAAATATTTGATTTGAAAGAAAAAAAATCAAGATAATTGTAATAATGTAAAACAAGATATAATTGCCTGAAAAACCTCTGTTACCATTGTATCAGTTATTTTAAACTTAAAACAATTTCATTGCAAATAATATATTTGGCTTTTTACAATGGATTTTTTTTTTCCCCCAATTGTAAAAGTTTTTCTTTTTTTTTTTTTTGGTAATTGTGAAAGAACTACAGACATTGGTTTGGTTACGTATTCCAATTTATTACACTTTTTTTTGTATATTTGCAATATGCTTTTCATTTATAAATTTATATTTGTAATAAAGTAAAACTTAAGGGAATGCAATATAGAATAAGCTTTTGATGAAATAGTTAAAAGAATGGATGAATTCATTTTATTCTTGATTTTTTGCTTAGATTTTTTATTTATAGTCTGAAAAAAGTTGATTTACTCTTCTTAATTACATATATATTAAGCTATGCTAATTTCATGTTTATAATTAACTTTTGTTTGATTATTAAACAAATTTCACGAATATGAGATATACAGCCTTGTGTAATTGATTATTAGTTTAATAACTTTTTTTTTTCTAGCTGGTGTATAGAGTTCACTCTGAACTTTACCTCCAATATTGGCAAGAATATGTTTATAAACATTAAAAACTTAAAGAATATATAGTTCTGTTCTATTGAACCTTTGCTAGCAATGTTGTTAATTCATAGCCTGAGAGAAAGTGGTTTATCTCATTTAATTGTATATACGTTAACCATGCTAATTTCATGTTTATATATATATATAATTGTTTATGACAGTACAAAGGAAAAACATTAAAAATCCTCCATAACTAGCAGTTTTCTAGTCTGGTAATCTAATTTTTTTAGGAAAAGATATTGATGAGGCATCAGCCCTGTAGTGAATTATTTACCTTTTACTTATATATATAGAAAGGGTGGGTTAATATCTGAAACATTATAAAAAGTCATTTTTTAAATATACTACAGAATTGTAAGACTTACATATGTTTTTGGTGTTAATCAAAATATTTTTTTATCAGACTATTATTGTATTTCAATATATGAAGCAATGTTTCAACAGTGTTGTATAGATACTTCTCAAATTTTTTGCAGTATAATTTTTTAAGTTGCATGAAAATACTTTGTAGATAAATTTTTTGCAGTGTTTTCCAATATATATATATAATCTTCCACTTCTTTTTTCCTTAGGAAAAACTTCATGTTAATAATGAATACTACCCCAATATCATAATTTCTTGATCTATTTCTGAAATAAAAATATTAAAAAAAATTTGAGTGGCATTAACAAAATGTATACATAATATGCTTATAGATTTTTAAAATATATTTTTAAAATATTTTAGCAATCTTGTATAAATGTTTATTTTTTTTAAATGTTAATTTTGCTTTTTTACATAATTTTTTTTATTTATTTTAGGTTATGGAATATTACAAGTGTTAAGAAGCAAACCATATTACTTTAAATATATTGAATTTTGGAATTATAAAAAAAAAAAAGGACCATCTTTTTTTGTTTCTTTAATTGTTCATTATTTTTCTGCAACTGTTTTTGTAAAGTTGTTTGAAACTAAAGATAATAATCCAAAACCTGAAATTGTTATGAATACTTTTAAAATGTAACCATTTGTAACTGTTACAATGAATTATTATAGATTTTCAAATTGTTTTATCTAAGTGAAAAATGCAACTTTTTTGACAAAAAATTAAATGACAAATGACTTTTTTTTTTAAATACAATTAAATGCCAAATTAAATTGTCACTATGAATACTGAAAGTAGATCTTATTCATGTCATCTCTGTTCGTTTACAGTTAAAAATGAAAAGCAATTTAAAGCCCATGTAAGAGTACATTCAGCTGAAAAATATTTTGCATGTGATCAATGTGATTATAAAGCAATAAGGAAAGATGGACTTAATAAACATAAAATAAGGCATTCAGGGGTAAAACCATTTCAATGTGAATATTGTGATTTTAAAACCGCCCGAATTCTTAATTTATGTAATCATGTTAATAAAATTCACAAATATGTAAAACCATATGAATGTGATCAATGTGACTTCAAATCAAGACTAAAGGATTCATTACTTAAACATAAAGGGCTACATTCTGTTGCAAAAACATTCCAATGTGAATATTGTGATTTTCAAGCAGCTGCTATACTTTTAAAACAACACATTAAAAAAGTTCATAATAATTTAGAACCATATCATTGTGATGAATGTGATTATAAATCAATTTTAAAAGTATCACTTATTAAACATAAATTATTGCATTGTGAGGATAAATCTCTACGGTGTGAATATTGTGAATTTAAAACTACACAGTTTAAAAGCTTGAAGAAACATATAAATAAAGTTCACAAAGATGTAAAACGCTACCAATGTGAACAATGTGATTACAAAACAAAAAATAAAAATCATTTGCTTCGGCATTATATGATTCATACTGGTGAGAGACCATTTCATTGTACCTTATGTGATTATAAAGCTTCCCGAAATGCTCATCTACTCAGGCATTCAAAAACTCACTTAAATAGTAGCAATTTGAAGTGCGATTATTGTGGTTTTAAATTTGAGAATAAAGAAAATTTACTAATTCACATAAAAGTGCATACAGGTGAAAAACCTTTTCCAGGGGGATCTGAAGCAACACCAATGCAAAAATTAATTGAAAATTTATCAAGCTATTCTAAAATTGAAAATTATCAATGTGATATGTGTGACTTCAAAACCATTTCAAAGTTTCAATTCAAGAGTCATGTAAAATTTCATCAAAAAAGTTCTTTTTTTTGTAATGTCTGTAATTATAACTCTCCATCTGAATCAATTCTAACTGAACATATGCGGACACATGAGAACTTTTTTCACTGTTTACAGGGATTGTACAGCTTAAAGCAAACTATGTTTGAAACTACATGAAAAGATATATAAGCAGAATTAAATACATAAAATCAAAAATTCACTTTTGAAGTAGATTTGAAAAGCAATCAATATATCTTATATATGTATATTACAATTTTTATATTGTAGCAGCATTTGTTAAATCTAGATAGGTATAGAGTAAGAAAATGCGTATAATGATATATCTTGAACTATTTTAGATAATAAATCATTTCCAAATTTATTAGATTTATTAGAAGAATTAGACTTTTGTCTTTTACACACAGATTGATAAATGTGTACCCATCTCGGTGATAAAAAATTAATCTATTTTATTCAATATGGTTAATTAGATAAATGAGTTTATAGAAGATATATTATCTGATTTATATAATGTTATACATTTTATAAATCAAAATTTGCATTTATTACATTTACATTAATAAAAAGATAAATGTTTAATACACAGATGATAGAATAGACTATTAAAATAATTTTTTTTGAACAGATGTAATGATAAACATATTCTGTCATTTTTGTTTGTATATTTCTATTTAACAAAGAATAATATTACATTAAGAACTTCTTTGTCTTTTACATAGATTAATAATGCAAGTGAGGCTACCATATATAATGCTTATGAATATGAGAATTCACACATGAGTATATTACAATTTATTAAATGATATTGTGTGTGTGTATATATAGAAGTTAGCAAGTCATGAAGTCAAATGTACATATCTTTGAAATATGTAAATATAAGTAATATAATTTAACTGATTTAATAATTGTGCATTAAGGTGCTAGTGTAGTATTTAAATTTTAATGAATAGACAGCAGAACCACACATACAGTAGCAAGCTTTCAGCAAAAAGCCATCTTCAGCAGCCGGTAATTTTTTATTGCATTATTCTTTACAATAATTATTGATGCAAATATAAAATGTATATTGCCATAAGGTTAACATGCCATGAAAATAAAATGTAAACATTTTAAAAGTCATAAATTTTATATTTATTTATAAACTGAAAATTTTGATACATTTTAATAACAGGTTTATTATATTTCTCATAAAATTAGTGTAAAAATTTGTATCTTATTTTTAGTGCTAGTATTCAAAAAATGAAATTTTGATATTTTATTTTTTATGTAAAACCTATCTATATTGAAAGTTCTGTGAGAAGTAGACATTATTTCTTTTCTAACAAATATTTTAAAATAAATAATACATTTTGCAATAATTTTTCTTGAATGTTTACTAAAAATAAAATTGATAAATATATATTATATATTATTAATTTCTTGTATGAGGAATTTTTATATGCACACAAGCTTACATCTATATATGTATAGAATTTGCTAGTTTACTTTTAAGATAATAGTAATGTAATTCTGGAAAACAATTTTGATATAATAATTGATTAAAGTTTTTATAAATTTTCATATCTTATTTCAGAAAGATTCTTAGTTATGAAAAATATAATTATTAATCTTTAGCAATTTTTTATGATCACATAGTTTCTCCATTATTTATTTTAAGTTTATGGTAAAACAAAAAAATCTATAAGAAATGTGTAATTTGGAAAAAAAAATTACAAAAAGCATAAATACTAGAAACACATAACATCATATGGTTTAGATCATTAAAAAATTAAATTGTCTTTAAAATAACATGATGTGTGTGTAATATATCACTTTTTTTTTTTTTAGTCTATGTAAATGAAAGATAAAAACATTTCAAATTAAATTGCTTTAGAAGCAGTTGAGTAAGCCAAGAAATTATTAATAAGATTTTATATATATAATCTATTACTAAATACTAGTATTTTCTGTTCTACTAGATTTTTTTTCTTTTTATGGACAGTTGTTGGCATTTCTTAATTTCTTTTTTTTTATTAAAAGACATATTTGAAGATCCACAATGCTTGGAAAACAATAAATTATTAGAAAAATATTATTGAAGATGGCTTTTTGTCAGAAATTTATCATTTGTTGATTCACTTATATGTATTGGTAAGCATTTAATAGGTGTTGAAAGACATTTATTGACATTCGGGGAGCACTGGGACCACTACTGAAAATACCAAGTGATAAATGAAAAAAAAAAGTTTGTACAAATACCAATTTATTTGTATAAAGCAATATTAATATAAAATTTGCATAGTTTTAGTGAATAAGTAATAGATCTCTGTCCCCTCAACAATTTTAATATAAGATTGGTGCACTGTGAATGAAATGAACAAAAATACAAATTAGTTATGCAAATACAAATTTATTATGGCATTGAGAGGTAGTGTATTATTTTTGAGATATCATTAAAATTGTCTAAAGTTTTTTAAAATGTCTTCAATATTGTTTTGAGAAAACCCACACACAAAGTAATTATTTTAACTTTATTTGTTTGCAAAAAAATTATACGTAACTCCTATGATCTTTTTTTTTTTTAAGGTTCCTCTATAAACAAGAAAAAACTGTTTGTCATTTTAATGCTATATCTCCAATGTAGTATTGTTTCAATTGAGACACATACAGATAAAATTATTTTCATTTTATTTTGGGCATATATTGATCATTTTCTTTGGTTTTATATTTTCCCTCCCACAGTAATTTCACAAAAAATTACATAACAAATAACCAATTAGACATTTATCCATACTGAAAAATAGCAGTGTTCAATTCTGTCATAATCTTTTATTTTTTAAAAATTATTTTGTACAAATCATTTTGAATTTTTTCATTTTATTTGTTTATTTAATTACTTTGATACAATTAAATTTGTAATTTTTTTCTTTTTGTTTATTTGTAATATTTATTTTTAAAAAATAAATGTTAAACTACGCAAATTTCATATTAATATTAAGTGGATTAATACTGTTTTGTATAAGTCAATTCGTTTATAGTCAACTGATTGGTGTTTTTTCCCCCCATTTATCACTTGATATTTTCGGTAATGGTTCACTGATTTCCCCAAGTATCAATAATTATCTCCACCTATTAAATGATTGTGTATACATGTGTTAAATATGTGATATTATCTTTAATTGCTGATTGTTTAGTCAATTATACACAAATGTGGAATACATATCAAGATAATTCAAAATGTATATATTCCAGAATACAGAGGGACCACAAATTATGCTGTATCCAACTACTTGACTTCAATTATACACTATCCAAAGAAAAATGTAAATAAAATAAAAAAAACCCATTAAAATTAGAAAATTTTATGATATTTAGCAACTTTTTTTTTTTTTCTGAGCACGTTTGTGATTATTTATATTAAATTTTTTTTTACTTTTTATATTGAAAGCACATTGTATTCTTTCTTTGTTATCTTTTCCTAATTTTATGTGCTATATTTTGCATGATAAGATAATTTCTGAGTATAATGCTTAAAGTTTTACAGAATTTTAAGAATGTATAAGTTGATACTGAATCAAAAACATCAAAATAATTAGAGAGATCCTAATACAAAATCACTATTATATTTCTATAAGAGGAAAAAGTTGTTGGGGAAAAAAGAATATTATCTACAGCATATTTGATAGCTGTGAACGTATTTAAAAATAAAAATATAGTAATTAAGTTTTTTTTTTATTGCTTCAGTGAATGCATGAGTGAACACAATAAAATGTGTTCCCTCAATTTATTATTAATAACTAAATTATTATTGTATTTAAAATTTTGTTCATATTATAATCTTGATTTATATTACTATGCATATAGAAAATTGTCCATGTTATATATGTGTGCATGTTGAAAAATATTGTACACTTGCACTTCAATAAAAAATGTGTATTCTAATCACTGATTATCATCAAAACATGAACTATTTTACACTATACGTTGAACATGAGAAAGTTTTGGAACAAAATATAGTGTAGATTGCAGCTTCACTGTAAATCATAAGAATAAGATACAATTTTAAATTAGTTCTCTTTGTCAAGATGATAGTCACAATACTGATGTGTAAATATTTCAATGTCTTATTTTGCATTAAATATCATCATCATCAGCCATTATCAGTCCACTGCAGGATGAAGGTCTCTCCAAGTTCAATCCATCTTCTCCGACCTTTAGCTTCTCTACTCCACATCACCCCTGCACACTTTCTTATTTCATCCATCCATTTCACATGTGTTCTCTTTCTGGGTCTTTTACAATCTCTTGGAATCCAGTTTAAGATTTGAATTGTCCATCTATTATTATCTCTTTTAGCAATATGTCCAACCCGACTCCACTTCAATCTTTTAACTTTTTCAATGAGGTCAGTAACACCTGTTTGTTCTCTTACCCATACATTGCGTTTTCGATCTCTTCTTGTTACTTCCAACATGCATCTCTCCATACTTCTTTGAGTGGTATGAAGTCTCTGTATTGCTCTTCCATTAAGTGTCCAAGTCTCAAATCCATAAGTAAGAACTGGTAAAACACATTTGTTAAAAACCTTCCTTTTCAAACACATAGGCATATTTCCTTTTAATATCAAGTTATTTCTACCAAAAGCACTCCAACCAAGTTTAATTCTATGATTAATTTCATCCATTATGTTTCTATCTGTATTAATAATCTGACCAAGGTATTTGTAACTGTTAACTTCTTCTAATTGATCATAATCAATCTTTATTTTCATATTTTGAACAAATCGATTAAACATTACTTTAGTCTTTTTAACATTTAATCCTACTTTTCATCTGATAACTCCTGCAACATTTCCTGCAGCTCTAAAGCATTATTTGCAAAAACAACTACATCATCTGCAAAATCTAAATGACTTAAATAATCCCCATTTACTTTCACTCCTTTAGTTTCCCATTTTAAACCACAAAATACTTCTTGTAGCACTGCTGTAAAAAGTTTTGGAGATATGGAGTCACCTTGTCTTACACCCTTCTCAATGTTGATTTTCCCAGTATCATTATGTAATCTAATTGTTGCTGTTGCATTTTTATAAATATTGTTTAAAATATGATAATATCCTGTATCTATACCTTGATGAGCCAATGCTTTAATCACTGAAGAAATGTTTATAGAATCAAATGCCTTTTCATAATCTACAAATCCAAAATATAATGGTAACTCATATTCATTTGCCTTTTCTATAACTTCTCTCAATACCTGGATATGATCTACTGCAGGGGTCCCCAACCCTATGCCCGCGGGCACCATGGCGCCCGCAGACCATTTTACTTGTGCCCACCGCTATCCGAACACGATAAAAAATTATTTATCTGATACAAATAAATTTAATTTTTAAAATTTCTTATAAATTATTGTATTATATTGTAATCAAATTGTAGGGCATATTATACTTTTACAGCATAAAAATATAAACATTAATTATATGTTAAAATTTTATTTTTGAAATAAAATATTTTTTTTGTACATTATGTGTATTATTAACAATATCCAACTATAAATTTACATTGAAAAAATAAATGGTGCCCGCCACCGGGCCGGTATTATAGAATGTGCTCTTAAGTGCAAAAAGGTTGGGGACCCCTGATCTACTGTATTAAACCCACTTTTAAATCCAGCTTGTTTTCTTGGTTGGTGGAAATATCTGTAGACAAGTTGTAATTATCTTGGTAAAAATTTTGTATAAAACTGATAAAAGACTGATAGGTCTGTAATTTCTAATATCTTCTTTATCACCTTTTTTAAATATTAATATTATTACTGCATTCTTCCAATCATCTGGTACATCTTTATCATTTAGACATTTGCCTTTTCTATAACTTCTCTCAATACCTGGATATGATCTACTGTACTAAACCCACTTTTAAATTCAACTTGTTTTCTTGGTTGGTGGAAATATCTGTAGACGAGTTGTAATTATCTTGGTAAAAATTTTGTATAAAACTGATAAAAGGCTGATAGGTCTGTAATTTCTAATATCTTCTTTATCACCTTTTTTAAATATTAATATTATTACTGCATTCTTCCAATCATCTGGTATATCTTTATCATTTAGACATTTGGTATATAACTTTGCTAAAAAAATTTCTATTTTTTTCACCTGCTTTTTTTAATTTATCAATTATAATTCCATCATTACCTGGAGCCTTTCCTTTCTTCATACATTTAATTGCATGTCTCACTTCTACATTTAAAATTCTGGGCAATTCAGAAGATGTAATAGATATAGGAGGTACTTGTTCTTTATTACTATATAATTCTGGATAAAAGTCTTCTACCCATTTCATGATGTCATCTCTCTTTTTAGTAATAATTCCATCTTTTTTTCTTATTGCAGATATAAATTTCCTACCAATACCAAAATGTTTTACACTCTTGAGACTTTTATTCTCTTCTACAGCTTTCCTTGCTAGTTCACAGTTATACTTTCTTATATCATATTCAACTCTTTTCCACATCATTTTACAAAATTTGAGATATTCAATACTTTTTAATGCATCATTTTTGTATATCTTCATATTCCTTCTTTTCTTCATAAATTCTCTAGTCTCAGTAGAAATTTTATTCGTCAATTGCTGCTTTTTTCTACCAGCTATCTTTGTTGCAGTTTTTAAAAGTGTATCAGTTATTTTCATATTAATTTCTTTCAAATCTGAATCATGTTCAAAATCTACTAACACTTGAAACCAATTTGTAAGTTCTAATTTAAATTCATTAGAATGTTTCTGAAGATTAGGAATATCAAATTTATTAAGAACATTATAATCTTGAAATATGTATTTTCTGTTAGTCAAAATATAATCCAATTCTGCTGTACCTTCATTTGGATGCTTCCATGTCCATTTCCTTTTAACATTTTTCTCAAAAAAAGAATTCATAATGTAAAGTTTTTCTTTTTCTGCAAACTCCACAAGTCTATGTCCTCTCTCGTTTCTATTACCATAACCAAAATTACCTACAGCACTTTCATCTTTCATTTGTTTACCAATTCTAGCGTTAAAATCTCCCATAACAATTTTAAAATGTTATTTACATTGATCAAAAGCCTTTTGTACATCCATATAAAAATCTTCTACTTCATCACTATGAGAACTTGTTGGGGCATAAACCTAAATTATCTGCATTTGGTATCTGCTATTAAGTTGTATGACTAATCTTGCCATTCTGTCTGATGCACCATCAATCTCCACGATGTTATTCTTCCACTTTAATCCTACTGCACACGTATTTCCAATATTTGTGCCTTTATAATAGAATACATGTCCACTTTTTAAATCAGTTGTCTCTTCACCTTTTTTTCTAACTTCACAAATTCCAATAATGTCCCATTTAATATAAGACAGTTCTTCTAATTCCTGCAATCTTCCTTCACTTGAAAGTGATCTGCAGTTGTAAGTACTTAAATAAAGTCATCAACAAATGGCAGCCTGGGTCCGCAATCAGGGGATTCTTAGCACCCTTCAGCATTGGATGTACTGCTTTAAGTGCTGTTTCAGAACCATAAGGAGAATATGCAAGTGTTTTCTTAGGAATTTATGAAATTCACATTCATGACAACAATGTAAGATTACATATTGTTCTAAATATCTCTGCACTATTTTGATCTTTAAATAGAAGGTTATGCTTTCAAATGATTAATTTTCCTTAGTTCCTTGATGTGTAAAGAAATATAATGAAGCTTTGAAGGTAGTGAGTGAATCTAGAAGCAGTGATTGACTTTATTTGTAAATTCATTAGAAAGTCTACTTTCTTTTCATATTATTAATAATAAATATGGAAATAATTAACATATATATATATCCATTTCACTATTTTTAAAGGAATACAGTAAAATTATAAGTCAGACAATTTGTTGTTTTTTTTTAATTTCGAAGCTTAAAAAAAGATAGAAGGATTGGGAGAGGGTAATTATTAAATATGAAGGTACAGGGGTGATTAGTCCTTTTAAATATTTAAAAGTTGGATAACTTAATGGAAATAATCACAAAAAAGTTAGAATTGCAATAGCTGAACAGACTTAAATTGAGAGTCTGCAAACCTCTTGCGCTTATTACTATTCAACAGCCAATCAGATCGTAAATACAAGACAGAGAATTTAACAAGAAGAGGGCGGTCCACCCTCCCCTTTACTTGTCTTTTTATATTTCCAAGCCAGTCTGAAATATTTAGGTCTTAAAGCGTGAAGCTTTAAATATCTTCACATTTAACTCACTGAATCTATATTACAAACATACAGCGTGAAATCCTATGATTTACTACGCAGTAGTTTTTAGATGTTATAACTTGCAGTAACATATGTAAATAATATTTATTTTACAAAGCTTTAAGAATCTAAATACTTCAGACTGGCTTGGATATATAGAAAGACAAGTAAAGAGGAGGGTGGACCGCCCTCTTCTTGTTAAATTCTCTGTCTTGTATTTATGATCCGATTGGCTGTTGAATAGTAATAAGAGCAAGAGGTTTGCAGTCTCTCAATTCAATTTCAATACTGTTTGCGCTTTGTAAAATAAATAGACTTAATAAAATTTGGAAATGTTTCTATCAATCATAGAAATTAAAGCTTAGGGGGGGAAATGTTCGAAATATGAAACAGAAGTGTGAACAGTTAAAAAAAGTGAGAAGAAAAAAATATTTGAAGACATTAGAGATGTCAATTTGGAGAAGAAAGGAAAATATAATTGGAAAGTTTAAGATTAAAAATATTTGAAAAAGATAGATGAGAGAAAAAAAAGTATTTTTTAGGAAATTATGTAGAGAAGGGAAATGGATTAAACGTATTTATAGACCTAGAATTATAGCTGATGAGTTAAATGAGAGTAGAGGATAAATTAGGAAAAGGTGTAGAAGAAAAACGCTGGAAAATAATTTTAGAGGTAAATACCTAACAATTTTTGCAAAGCAGTTCGGGTCAAGAAAGGCTTTGAAAAATATCTGGTTTAATATGTGAGTTTCTTGGCAGATAACAAATGATAATAATAATGTACGAAAAACATTATAAAAGTCTTTCCAATCAATTTAGAAATTATATCTATTTTCCACAAAAAAACGACTTTTTTTTTTAAGTTTTATGAATAATTTTTATATTTGGATTCTGTTACTTAAAAATATTTAAACACTCAATAAATTTTAATGTATTTTTTAATGCAGTATTTAAAATATATTAATAAAGATTAATTGATAGGTAGCTTCTCTCATTACTGAATCTATTTGATTAGCTTAATCATTTTTCTTCAAATATAAAAAAAGTTTATGCTGCATAGGTTTTTATCAAGTCAGCAGTCTAAAATGAGTCAATTTCATAAAGTAAACTGTTGAAATTGGAGTTTAATTTCATATATATATATATATAATAAATGTATCTACAAAATTAATAGTTTACTTTTGCATGAGGCCTTTAATGTATACTAATAATATATATGTATATTTTTTTAAAAAAGACGAAATATATTTAGCTAAATTAAAATTTCAATTAGAGAATTTGTTGAATTACTGATTATAAAAGGAATATTTAAAATTTACACAAACCTATATAGTTTAAACTTTCAGTCCACTACACATTCTTGAAACAAATGAATAAAGACATCTGAAAAAAGATAAATGATTTCTAAAATGTACATTTCATGCTGAACCAATATTTATCAATTGGCCCAAATCACAATTCTTACATTATTTTCATCATTTGTTCAATATTTATCAATACAGAACTATTACATTTTTATTCATAATTGTTAAGATTTGTCTATTCCCAATTTTAACACCCACCATTTCAAATAAATGTTTGTAATTATTACTAATTTTTTATTAAACTAGGGATTCCTAACTCAGATATAAACTTTAAACGTCAGATAAATATTAACATATGTTAGACATGGAATATTTCAATTTTATCTCTTTTTTTTATATATATTTTTGAAACATGAATAAATTTATATATCTGGAAAAAAAAACAAATGACAAAAACAGCTCTCATCTTGATCCATGCAATCATCTTTTATTATTTATTCTGTACTTATCAACTCCAAATTATTATACTTTGATTTACTTATAGAAAAAGAGGGCAAAATTGAATAATTTGTATTTATGTAAAATTAAAAAGCAGATATGTTAGTTTTTATCTGTAAAGTTTATATTTGAACTAGGGTTAATCTCTACTTTAATAAGTGATTTGTAATAATCATTAATTAATATTAAAACAGGCAAAATTCACTATATATATTACCACACACAGCAAGCTAGAGTAATCAATGGATGCCCGAAGGCTTATGCATAAAATCCCCATCTAGTGCCTACTCATCCAATATCCCCAGACTAGGTTCTGGCTTATGGCCTTCGTCAGTGAGGAGCCTTGGACTTGGATCTGAGAGCACTGCACCTAGATCTTTGGATCTAATGCAACCCTCCAGCAACCACCTTTTATCTCCATTTAACTACAAAACGATGAGTCTTAAACTGAAAACACCTTAATGTTTTCAATCCAAGCCCATTAGCTTATATAGTCATGAGTCTGAACCCAGTTTAGTACCCATACATTTTGGTGTCTTTGGTTCTTTAATAACCATAGCTACCACTATCCTATCTAGGTGCAGTGCTCTCAGATCCAAGGCTCCTCACTGATGAAGGCCATAAGTCAGAAACTAGTCTGGATATTGGACGAGTAGGCACTAGATGGGGATTTTATGCACAAGCCTTCTGGCATCCATTGATTACTCTAGCTTGCTGTGTGTGGCAATATATATAATGAGTTTTGCCTGTTTTAACAACAGTTATACACAAGCATAGGAGGTAGTGGTCATGTGATGTTTATTGGCTTAAATAATCATTAATGTATTTATAGTCATTTGTGTCAAAGTTATGAATGTAAAAAGTTTGACACTTGTAAATCAATTTATATCGTATTACAGAATATTCTTGTTCAAATGCTTACCTGGAATTATTTGTAAGCAGATTCCTAATGAATCATTTTTAATAAACTTGCAAATACAATTTTAACCTTTCATTTATTAATGCCAATTCATTCAGTCTGATAAAAGAAAATCCAGACTGAATGAATTGGCATTGATAAATGAAAGGTTAAAATTGTATTTGCAAGTTTATTAAAAATGATTCGTTAGAGTCTGCTTAGAAATAATTCTGGGTAACATATTTGAAAGAGAATGTTCCAAGATATGATTATCTTACACGTTGCATATTTAAGCACTAGTAAAAGTGATTTTGTGCTGTTGAAATTAGGAATAATAAATATATATTATATAATAAAACATTTTGAAAAAAGTTAGTATATATTTTTTTCCAAATATAATAATAGGATCAATAATTTTTAAGTAGAAATTTATTAATTGGTCCTGTTAATTGATTTTTTTTATGTATAAATTATTATATTTATGAGATAAAATGAAGTTAAGATAGTATTAGTGATTTACAACATGTATGTAAAAGACTATCATTTAAAGTGTATAAATGTGGCTAGGATGATGCTAAAAAGTTTTGATTAGGCAGAGAGTGTACCTTTGTAATAAGAAAGCTGAAAAAATTGGTTTGCTAATACAAATGGTTAACTAGAGATTGTTGGGGGAAATGTTAGTAGACAAAGGAAAATGAGGCTACTATTAACTATAATTATAAAAAGTATAAGTGGAAAAATTTATGGTGGAGCAGTTAAAGAATAAGTAAGATAGAGAATATAACAAAAATTGAAATAGGATGAAATATTTAGATGTGAAATATAATCAAATAAAGAAAATAGCAATATCATTATGGAATAAGTACTAAAATGCAATTTAGGTAAAAACATTTGTATAAATATTGGAGGCAATGGGAAAGGAAAAAAACCTGTTGTTAGAGAACTTGTAGAATGTGATATTTCTAAAAAGAACAGAGATGATAGATATTTAAGGCTGTATTTACCTGGTGTAAGATTTTCATCATATTATAATTAAATAGCAAAATATGTTGGCAGTGGAAATATTTTTTGTTATTGTGGATACAAAATCCATCAGAAGAATGTAAAAATTTAATAGTTTGAAGAATATTAAAGGAAAAATAGTTAAAAGTCAGATTATTGTCAAAGTTCAACAATATAAGCAAATTATATGGGAAAAATAATATTGTTCATATATGTTTGGAATTCTTTTTGCTAAACAACAAAGAATATAATAGGAAGTATGATTTATGACAATGTTTCAGGGAAGGAGGATAAAATTGCAATTTTTTTTTTAAAGGTTAGCTGTAGGAAGTATATTTAAAAAAATAGGCAATAGATATTTTCAACTATATTGTGGAAAGAAGGTATAAAAATGCCTCCCCCCCCCTCCAAAAAATATGCAAGAAAACAAGATGGTGATGAATATGTTGTGAAAGAAAGAGTTTGAAAAACCTATAAAAGAATAGTGATAAAGGAAGATTGTTTTAGAGGATAGATCAGAGAATTGGTTTGAATTAAAGGTCAGTTAATAATGAAGGAAGGGCGTGAGGTTTTTGCTGTAGGGAAATGCATTTAAGAAAGAATGAAGAATCTTTGGGAAAAAATATATTTGTAAGGGAAGGGGTTAATAAAGAAAATGAGATGGAGATATAGGATTCACATGAAAAAAAATTAATAAATATTAAAAACATGGATAGAGATAAAAATTAGGAAATCAAATGAATGTTGTTTACAATGTACATAGCTTTTAGAGATGATTAAATTGTAATTGAATGACATTGTAATTTATGAAAGTTTGTAAAAGATAAAATAGTGGCTATGAAGAAGGTGAATGGACATATGGCAGACGATGATTATGATAATAAAAATGGTCAATAAAATTTTGTCAGATAATTGAATATTGAGAATTAATCAAATGTATATGATGTTCAGAAATTATTGATACAATAGATTATATATTTCTAGATAATAATGGATTGAATAAAATATGCAATTAAAGTTTGATAAAAGATAAATATTGTAATAATGAGTGATCTTTTTTTTTTTTTTTTTGTAATAGAGATTACTAGAAAAGTAATGAACAATATTAAGTGTAGCAAAAATAAAATATAAATGGAATATAAATAATACAAATAAATTAGATAAATACCGAATAACTTTGGAAGAAAATATTAAAGATTTAGTTGGATGTAATAATAGGAATTGATGTTATGAAGTAGAAAAAGAAACCAGTCCCTACCTTGCATGAGAGTTATGTAGTGAAAAAAGTTTACATATAATGAAATTATGAGCTCTAAAAAAAATTGAAAAATGGAAGATTAAAAAAATTTGGATAGCTGGGTAGCAAAGAGTTGATGAATTTATAAGCTAAGATTAAACAGTCTTATAGGAATATGTGAATACTTTAATACAAGATACTGGAGTTCCAGATAATTGAAGTAATACAAAGATAAAGTTATGATTTAAAGAAAAGGATAAAGTATTTGTTTATATCATTGTTGGAAAAATAGATGTAAGAGCATAACAAGGAAGATACAGGAAAGATTTAGTTATTGTACAAATGATTGCTTATTAATAATCACATAAAAATAAATAAGAAAGTAAGCAAATATTTACATATGACTTTATAGACAAAAGATTTAGAATAAAGTACGTAGAAATAGATTGTGGATGGTTCGTTAGTCATGTAAATGAATGGAGTTTAAATTGATATGATTAGGCAATATCATAAGTGAAAATAATTTGATCTTACCAATTAGAAATATAGAATAAATTAAGAGTTAAGATAAGAATGGCTCATATTGTTTTTATTATGTTTAAAAAATAATGCAATAGAAGAATTATTAAAATATGTTTAATGGTTAAGGATATTATAGAAATATTTTTGGAGACTTGAAAAGTTAAGTAAGGAAATTGAAGTTAAATTTAATGAACAAAAGTCAAAATAATGGGCAATAAATGATAGGTAGTGAGTATGTTCTAAAGCAGATAAATATATAGAATTATTTATATAAGATTGAGTAACCAAACAGTTATTATGGTGATTGAGAAATAAAATTGATAAATGATACTAATAAAAACGGCCTAATAAAGAAATTATGTTCATATAATAGATGTAAGGTTGCAAGAATTATATGGAAAGTTGTATAAAATTTAACATATAAGAATGATGCATTGCATGTTCATAAAAGGATATTTGATATTGTAAATATGATTTGGGGAAGTAGAAAGCATGCTTTGTGAGGGTGTAGTAGACAAAAATATTTTAAAGAGAATCCAAGCTTTTTATGTGAAAAGTAATAGAATAGCTAAAATAATTTTTACTCTGGTAAAAACTAGTGATTACTAAGAAAGATAAATTAGATAAAAAATGTGTCTGTTTTTCTGTAAAAAAATGTGATGTATATATTATGAAGCTGGTTACAATAGTAAAGATGGAGATAGGAAAACAATTTTAGGAATAAAAGACTGAGAGTTAGAACAATAGAGATAAGATATGGAAATGAGCAGATTATCAGTAGCAAATCATTTTATAATGATAGTAATGAAAATAGTGTGCTTTCATTTATTATTGTAGCTTTTTTTTAGCTTTCATTTATTATTGTAGCTTTTTTTTTCAGCTAAGTATATATAATTTGTGGTGTACACATTAAAATAGTGTGCCATAATCTGTGTCATCTCATTTGTGAGTGTAAACTTCTATGTTTGAGTGCAGACAAAATTAGATGTTATTATAATAACGGATTTTTTTTTTGAGCAACATAATTGGTAATCTTTAAACATATCATGGGCTCCCAAATAGTGAGCACAAATTTTATAAAACAAAGTGCCATAGCACTTTGATTATATCTTTGATCTTTTACTAAGATTTGCCAGGTCTTTTTATTACATTTTGTTAGAAAAATGTATATTTTTTATTTTTGGTTCTATATATGCTTTCATATATCTTGCTACATATATCTATACTGTGCAGCAGCAATATAGAATAATCTTGTCAACAATCCGTCCATAACAATAACATTCTTTCAAATTGCATAGGAAAAAATAATCAAATTATTTAACTAATCAATCAATAAATATCCCCCCCCCCCCTTTCCCCTTTTTTTTTTTCAAAAACAGCCTTTTAATTCCTATATGTAAATAAAACTTGCAATCTTCACAAGATTATTATTTTTCATCTTTATAAATCAGATTATTTAACTTCATCCATAGTTAATGCCAAATACATGTAAAGGATTATTTGCATGTTAAAAATTTGTGAGAATGTTCTTTATATGATGGAAATTAATTTGAACTTATTAATATTAATAACACCAATAGTGATTGTTGCTCTGTTTTTTTTTTATTTGATTTTATAATATTTTATTTTTTTCTAAATAAACTGCTGTAAAATCATTTCATTTTTGTAGCTATACTTGAATTTTCCAAATATGCTCGCCTGCAACTATTAATATAATCTTGTCAATATTTTTGTATTTCCATTTGTGTTTTTAACTATTCCGATTAGATGGAACACAATACATGATATTAAAATATTTTGAATCTTTTTTTTTTATTGCCATCTGCATTACCTGTCCTGGTTATCCATTGTCTTAAGAATTGCATTGATTATAAATCAATTATTGAGGATGTCTTTAGACACATGTAACTAAAAAAATATGTAGTATAATTGTATAAAATATTAAGTTATAAAATATCTCATTAAAGAACATAGCAAAAATGTTAATATAATAAGTCAAGTTAATCCTTAAAATCAGCTGAAGGTTTATTTTTAATTAGAAAAACTACTTGATCAATATGCTTTTTTCTTTTACAGTTCCACACATTTTTGGGGATATGAGATTTTTACTAATTATGACTTATTTTAATGGATAATTAGGATACAATATTTCTGAAAATATCAATAAATGTTAGGATGGAAAATAGCTGTAATTATTTTGTTTGAATTTAATAAATTGAATATCTGAAAGCTTGACACCAGAATAGGATGATTTTTTTTTTTATGTAATGTAATGGCTATGTTGAGAGGGAAATGCCAATTTATACTCTTAATGAAGTACTTATTGATCTAATTTTTTGTTATTCTCATTGAAAATAGGAATTTTCTTATCATAAGTGCAATGAATTTTATTAATAAAAAAATTATTGTATATAAAAAATAACATTTGAAAACTAAAAA
The DNA here is from genome assembly GCA_028023455.1 of Epiperipatus broadwayi. Classification (NCBI taxonomy): domain Eukaryota; kingdom Metazoa; phylum Onychophora; class Udeonychophora; order Euonychophora; family Peripatidae; genus Epiperipatus; species Epiperipatus broadwayi. Next base: position 3,810,172 of record JAQFVV010006239.1, read on the forward strand.
AAGATTGGCTGTTAGATCTACTGTCTGTGTTCTAAATATATAACATTAATTATGTTATGAAGAAACAAAAGTCCTTTGAATTACTATCACATGAAACTTTGATATGTATATAACATTTTCATCTATGATAAAAATGTTTTGTTGTCAAATTAAAACACTATTGAATGTTTAAAATGTCTATAACAAAAAAAGACGAGTAGTAATAAGTTTTAATATATTTTTATATCTAGGTATATTTATGGAACAGCAAAGTTTGAAAGCATTATTATAATAATTTACAAGCCAGATTCGCTAAGAATCATTTGCAAATGATGCCTCTTTTTTATATCAATGAGAGCCACAATTTGCAAGTTCATTTAAATGATTCTTTGGGAATCTCAGTAAAGGTTTGGGTTTGGTTGTTCCATGAATATATTTATATTGTCAGCATTATATATTTGACAATCCATGGTGTATTTCTGAGCTTAATAATTATATTTAGGGTTATTTTAAAATATATATAAAATTAGAGAAAAGTATAGCCAATGTAATTATAAAATGGCGAATTAAAAGTTTTTCTTAAACATAATGAAAACTTATAATTTCAGAGTTATTTTACTGATACACAAGTAAAATTGATTTGGTTAATAATAGATATTAAAAATATAATAATATTGGATTTTTACTTTGTATAATGTGGAAGATGATTACAAACATTTGAAGTTTATCATTATTAATAATTATTTTTTTATATATTTATTTTAGTAGGAATATGTTTATATTCAGCATATTGCTATTACATGTATACACACACACTTGCTTTTTTTTTTGAGAATATGTTTGTATGTATGAAATATTTCAGAAAATCATATGCATATGATTTGCTGCATGTGTTTTATATACTTTTTACAATACACAATCAGTTTATCATGATTGCACAATTCATTACTAAAAATGACAATTTTATTCATATAACATGTCATTAGGAGCAATTATTTACTCCAGATCTATTTATTATAACTTGAATAATTAATGGACTATAGATGATGTTATAGCCAAATTCCTGGAATAATTTCTGATTATTAGCTATTTTAAATAAGAAACAGAATTTGTAATATATTATTATCTCATCTGTTGCTCAGATTTACTGTAAGTTCTTTAATTATTATTTCTTAGTATGTATTAATAATTGTATATTTGAAAACTCATGTTAATTAACATAGTATAAAAAAGGCAAAGATTTGTTAGCCAAAAACTAATCTGGGTGAATAGATGTAGCATTATCATCTAGTATCCATTGATTGTTAGTGTTCACAAATAGATAGCTTTGAAATAGAATAAAGAGTTATTTACTTCCTTTAAATATTCAATAATAAAACTGCAATCATGAAGTCATTAGTTAATCATTAATGATGTAATAATTATCAAACTAATGTTATGGTATACTTTCAGTTTACCTTTAGTATTAAACATTTTTTTTTTATTGGATTATTGCTGAATGATGTGCTATAATCCCTTTTTTTGTAATGGCAAAAGGTATTAGTTTGCTTAAATTCATACAAAGGTGCCTAGTTATGAAAATATGTGGTTATAGAAAAGTTTGTAATTACATAGGAAGGGTTAACTCAGACAAAATGTGTTGAAGAATTGCTAGAAGCAGTTTATATGTCACTTCAAAAGCAGTCAAAAAAAAAGAATCTAGACTCATAGTGTTGATGTAAAAATGTATGTAGTAAAATAATGTTAAAACTCGATAATTTTTGAACGGGGGGAGGGTACCAAATTTACTTTTTAATTCTTTCTATATATATTTAGTCAGATTTTATAATAATCTGCCTTCATTTTTATTTCTATTTTATAATCCTAATTTAATGTACATATATTTTAGAAGCTTAAATTATTTATTTGCAGAAAGTATCTTTTTTTTTTCTAGAACTTTTGGTATTTTTAATTTTAAAATTATGATTAACAAAGAAATTTAACAGATTATTTAATGTAAGTAGTTTATATTTGATTCTCACAAAAATATAACCATGTGCCTGATTAACAGTTTTTGTTACCATATAGTCAATCCTCGGTTTAACAAAAGAATGAAAAAATATATTCTGTATGCTTTCAACAAAAAATAGAACTGAAGCTGTTTGTGATGAGTTTGGATATTAAATCTAGAAAAATAGACAAAAAAAAATTTTTTTAAGCATGTTAAGCAAAGGCTTGACTGTTTTTTTAGTTTCCAATAATGTTAACCAACCATATACTGTATTTTAATTTTATTTACTTCTGAAATCAAAATATATACTGCTTATATTTTGATTTATGTTAGACAATTTCTAAGTTTTTGCATTGAAGTTTTCTGATTTTTAATGCGGATTACAGATAAATTCTTAAATAAACTTGGTTTCTCACAAATTTATTTATTGCCTTCTTTACTGAATTAATATGAACTTTTTTCTAATGTTTTGTATACATTTTTATATATTGCTTTTTACTCAAATTTGGAAAATTTTATTTCATTTTAATTCAGAAATGTGATACAATTAAGTGTGAATAAAAATATTTAATAACATACTTGCAATCAATACTAGTTAACTTCTTTACCTCATTTTTCCTGTGTTTTCTCTGCTTTTAATGAGATGTCTGCCTCATCAATCTTACTTGATTACATTTGAATAATATTCATTTCAAACAATGAAGTTTTTAAAATAACAGAGATAATAGATAATTTATAAAGTCAAACAAAAACTTTCTATAATGTTGCACAATTTTTTAGAAACTAATTTTCATTTACTAATATGTTTTCAATTAGAATCAATTACCTTTATTTTGTCTACTCTATTTTTAATTAGTAATTCAAATTGAATTAATTTTTTTTTTCATTTAAAGAAAATTTATAGTTTTAAAAATATTTATCAAATTTTAAATAAAATACTTTTTATTATTTAAAATAAGTTCCAATTACAAACCATACAAAAAAATTGCTATTAAATTGTAGAAATATAAGTACCATCAAAAAATAAGATAAATAAAATTGAAAGACATATCTCTAAGGTGGCTAGTTCCGCTTATATTTAAATTTGAAACTAGCTGTTTTTATAATATTCTACAATAATGTTTTGGGGTTGTCTCCTATCCAACTTTTTTCATGGACACTTTAATTTTGGGATTTAGCCAAAATTATAGTATGAAGATAATGTATCAGGTTTTTATGTTAAAAATTATAAGATGTTACCCACGTTATAATGAGACAGAAAAAAAAACATTCACCTATTGCTTTTTAAATTTGTAAGTTGAACAGGTATTTTTTTTTAATTTATGAATTTATAAAGTTAGATGCAAAATTGTATATTTCTTTGGGTTTTTTTTTACAGGTTTTCATCTCCTAAGTTGCCATCACAAAAACATTAAATTATAACTAACTCATTGATTGGCAGCTTACAATGGTACTTCATCTTTTAGTTTCTATTTTTAACATGTTGACATGCTGTAAAATTTTTGAATTCATGCTTAATAAATGATATTATTTATAAATGAGCTTGATAACTAAAAAAAATTTAAAAGATTTATTTCAAAACTAATATAGTTCTCTTAAGATGTTTTATAAAAGTTAATTCTCTTATCATTGGTGGCAGTCTGTAATATATAATTTATATATATATTTAGATTAGGTTAAAGTGAAAGTTTTTCCTGAGGGTGTAGGTTACCAATCCAAAAACAAAATTCTCTTTCCTATGGTACTTGTTCATCAACTACACAAATCAACCCTCAAGATCAATGACATTTACAAATCAAATAAACATAATACAGCACAAGTTTATATCATAGATACACTAATAATATCATCATCATCTAACTTCATAATCAAATTAAAGAATGAAAATAAAAATTAGAGCATTTAATGTTAATTAATTCAGTCTCAAAGTTACACCAACTTAACAGATGGATAAACATTGTAATACCATATGTACTCAGTCTTTTTGAAACAAAAATATACAGTGGCTCACATATAGATCCTTCAAACTGTCTAAATAAACCTGATTTTTTTGTGCCTGTTCATGGGATGCTTGCTTCCACTAGTATATTTAGATCATTTAAAATTATATACATAAATTCAAATTTACTAATTGCCCCATTTCAGAACCAGCATCACAGCAATCAACATAATTTTTGTCTATATTCTTCCAGGTCCTTCCCTCATATCACATATCATTCTCACAATTAATTCTTTGTTAGCATCAGCTTCTTATCCAACTATCTTAATGGATGATTTTAACATGAATTATAATACATTTGCATTTAAATGGCTTCACCAGCCTGCCCTACTACTTATGAATGGTGAAGGGTTTCTCCCTTTTAATTCAATCTCATTTTATAATAGATGATTTGCAACACTCATTGATTTGTGCTTTTACTCACCAATGCTACATCATTTAATTGGAAATAACTAAATCCTTCTCCATTCTCTGATCACTCAGCACAGACACACACTAAATCTATCAGGTGTACAAACAACTTCAACTCCACTAGAAAAAACAATGTGTATACTCCTTCCAACATCAACAACAGAGTTTTTATTTTTGGAGACATATATCATGCTATGAAAACTCAATGCAATTGTACTTGATCCAATTCAAAAGTATTTAGGATTCATTAACATACTCTTATTTAACATTAACCATTTAACACTCAATTCACCCCCACCCTCTCATCTTCTAACAATAGCAGATGAAATACACAAGCAGATCACCATGTGCCAATCAATACAAAGTTCTCAACAGACTATATGCAAACTCACACAAATATATAACAATACTTGCAATAAACATAAAGAATATTTAACTGCAAAAAAAGAAAAATCTGTCTTTGTCAATCTTATACATAGTTTAGAGGTTACGTTCATTGGGACCTTGAACATTCCCAACATTGAGAGTTCTCCATATCAATACAAATTGAAGAGGTCACATATGCTGTCCAAAACATGATACAGCCTATTTTTTACTTTAAGAAAAAAAATTCAGAAACAAATTTTTACATCACCACATAAATATTTTGGATCACCAGAAACAGATGCTCCATTTAACCCTGGCCAGGTAGCAGCCAAACTTGTCACTATTGACAATACATGTCACCCCAGAACAAATGGCATCCCTAAATTTATTTTCTTGCACTTAAGCCAATTTACTACACCATATATATAATCTAGTCACAGAAAATTTATGACAACAAAGAACTAAATGCCATAGCCATCATACCTTTTAATAAAAAAACCATTTTTCATATCAACACTCACCAACCTTCGGCCTATTTCTATGGGAACATTAGACATTAAGATCTTGGAAAAAGTCATTAAAGACCAACTTGAATAACATATAATCTCACCCAGTTTGATAAAAAAGAATCATCCACAGGATAGGCCGCAATACTTTTCAAAACAATCATGACTACAGTAGGAAAACAAAAAAAGTACACACCAATTGCTGTCCAATTAGACATCAAGGCAGCTTTCAATTCAGTGCCAATAAAAATACTATTTGATAAACTAGTTAACGCTAACATCCCTTCTACCCTACTCTACATAATTGCTAATCTTTTTAATAGACAGATTCACATTACACTTAATGGTAGAAAATTGTCAACATTCACACTTACCCAATCAATTCCACAAGGCTCACCCCCAAGTTTCCTCCTTATCACCTTTTATATCGATCCACTCATAAGAAAAATTCAACCAAAAATACCAGGAATTTAAATCCCACACACTCAACAATATATTTCATGTATAGCATATGTGGATGACATCACCATTTTTTTAAAATCTTGTAAACAATTTTCAATATTATAAAAAATACTAAATGAATACACTTCTTTCTTTAAACTATGATTCAATCTCAATAAAACAGCTGCCAGGTTTATATACATAACCAAGTCTTTTATCAGCCTTTCATTTTATATAGAGACTAGCGTAATGAGACAAAACAAACTACTAGAAATTGCAACAAAAATCACATCCTCTCTTCCAAAGGCCTACCTTTCTATTTATTTCAAAGTTCAATTATTTAACATGCTCATTATTACCAAAATTACATACTTTTCTCCCACAAAATTTTCAAAATATTTCACCTCAAAAATATCACCACTTTGCACCAACCTACTATGGGGGTGGAAAGCTTTTGCAGTATCAGCTAAATGCCTTAGCAGAACACCCACTAACAGACTAGGTCTCAACTCTATTCACACATTTCACTTACAAAAAAGAGTTAATCTTCTAGCATCAACCATAAGGCAATTCCCTAAACTTTCATGCTTACTCACAGTCACACCAAAAGATACCACCACCATTTTCCACATATATACCATCCCTCATACAGTCTGTCAAAACCATGGCAATCAAATAGACATTCAATCCACAAACAAATATACATATTGAAAAATTCACAACTTATACCCAGATGTCACTGAAGAAATACAGGCCAATTCTAGGAATCAACAACTGTCAATTACTAAGAAGGTTCAGAAAGCCTAAATATTTCGATTTCGGATTGAGAATAAATCTACATGCATCATATTTTCTTTACTTTCAACATCTATACACCAACATTGATTCCTTCTGCTATATGTCGCATAGCAGAGGAAACACAACAACACATTTTATATTTCCAAGTTCTATCTAATATACGTAAAGTCATGATTGATACCTATTGACAACAAAATATCTCGATAAGAAATATGGAATCATATAAAAAACATGTGCACTTGTTGCACCTTTACATTTGGAAATAATACCCAATGACATCCAATCACCTTTATAAATAAACTACAACAATTAAGGGCCCAAGATTATAAAAATTACTCCTCCAGAAATTGTAGCAGCAACATGGTCACATATAAACCAACCTTCCAATCTATAATCAGAGTATGTTGGCTCAAATAATCAACATCCATTCACCTATCCATAAATGGAACAATAGACATTGCCCATTCATTCTGCCATTTTCCAAGCAATTGCTTAATATTGTAAACACATATTAATTAATAGACTACAATGATCATACCAATAAAGAAATTACAAGGACCTGTGAAAATTTAAGCGAACTCATAAAAATAGAACTATCCTATTCAATAAACTCAAGCCATGATTGCCCATGTAACATTGCAATCAAAATTTGTAAAATCTATGTAATCTTTTTGAAGAATCAATAAAGATATATCTTTGAAACATCATTATCATGATAATAATAAAAACAACAACAATGATAAGAAGAGGAGGAGAGTTGGCATCAATACCATCACTACACTACAATGCATAAAAAAAATTGTCTAACGATTTCAAATTTAGCTTCAGAACACTTCCCAACACTAACTGACTAATAAATAATTCCAAAGATAAAATAGATAAAGATCAAGCCTCTCATGTGGTCTATAAAATAGCATGCCCTTAATTAGGAGGCAGGCATTTTACTATGGTGAGACTTGGGCTAACATCAATACAAGAATTTACCAACACATGTATGCATACAACAGGGTTAAAAATAAAAATGAAGGAACATCAATCTTCTGGGCTCACCAAGCAGTTACAGGCCATGTATTCAAACCCAGTTCTGCCCAAATAATTTGCACAGAGAAGAATGATGCCAAAAGAAAAGTTAAAGAAGCTGTTTACATAGCAAATGATCTCAGTGCCATTAATAGAAGAGAGGTATGCTTTGCTTTCTCCAAATAATGCTTCAAGGTCATTTGCATATGTATACAATAAATCACAACAGTCTTCATTTGTAAAGCTATGAGTATGAGATTTGAATACTAAATCTCGAAAGTGCTAAGCGGGTATATTAAACATTATAGTATAATTACAGCTTCACTAACGCATGCGGGGGAAAAAATCGCATATTTATAATTATATAAATTTAAACAGTTAAATTGTACACAACTGTCACAAAAGGTAACATGCAAGCAATTAGTTTAAAAAATAATCCAAGTACAATAAATAATAAAACAGTTCCAAGATTTAGAAAAACAAATCCCAAGGACATAAAAGAACTAGATTTAAAGATTCAGGTGAACCAATCTCCTCTCCCTCCTTTCACACAGGACCGATGGTGCACTTGAAGCAATAAATGAACACTTTAATAACATGATTCCAAGTGGAACTATTTACATTGTTCAAAAGATTTTTTCCCCTGCATTCCATAGTAATATCTACCTCAAACTGTAGGAACAATCCGAAAAACTGTGAATCACCCAAATCCTAGATACTTCACTATCTAATTTTTTTATATTAGTCAAAAGAACCAATTTCAGAATCAAATAAAAACATTAGGCAATTATGTAATTGTTCTAGTTGATCAAGATCATCAAAATCACATTACAGGGATAATGAAAAATATATATTTATGATACACAGTACAAGACTTTCAAAAAATGATGGACCCTTTGGTAAAGTAATAGCATTTCAATAAAGTAATAGCATTTCAATCAGTATACCTCAAAGATACATTAATACCAATATAAAACAATAGTTATGACTTTAAGTTAAAATTACATAAAGACATTGATCCAGAATCTATAACAACACAGACTGCAGATCAGGAGGCCATGTTGTGTCTATATATGCACTTTAAAACCACAATGCATAAGTTATGCAAGTAGGAAGTGTGGTCACCTAGCCACACTGTGTGGATATCCAAATAATCAACACATCCAATCCCAGCATGAAGATAGCAACAATCCACAGACCACCACTAGCAACCCAAGCAATCAACTTTAAAACCAAACAATCACAGTACAAATGAAGCTTCTGAAAACATTCATGCAGAAGAAAACACAAATGTACTCGATTCTACAATAGATGATTTGAATAAAATAAATGAAAACACCGATCAAATGGATCAAAATCAAACACAAATTTTACCTGATGTATCACAAACACTAGTCATATCAATCAATAATATGACAGACTCAAATCTAGACATTTCCAATGACACATATAGCTGCACAAAAACAAGAATGCCACGTAATTATAAACAAAACATCAACAAATATTCTGCAGTCATTAACTCCATGTTTCCCTCCCATAGAGCAACATCAACAGAAATAAAAAAACATGGTCAGTCAATGTGGCTACATCATATATTGATACCATTTATGAGTGCCGAGGGTTTTCTGTCAAGTGATGCAATTACCTTTCACAATGGTCATCATACATCAAGGATTGATCTATGTTTTTACTCACCTATGTTACACTAAATAAGCCTAAACAACCCATCTCCTTTCTCTGATCACTCTGCACAAACCATGTTGATTAACCTGGCAGAAATCCAAACAACTGCTCTTGCACATGAGAAACCAATCAGAATACTGCTTACAACTGCCACCCCAGAATTTATTTTTTCAGAAACATATATAATGCTTCACAAAATCAAAAATATGCAACTTAACCTCATTCAAAGTTACCTAGAATTCATAAACATTTTATCATTTAATATATATTACATTACATGCAAATCCCCCCTACTCTCAAGACTACTAGTTCTGGCTGATGAAATACATAGATGGATTACAATGATAAACCTAACACATACTAGTCAACAACATATACTCAAGCTTACATAAGCATACAGTAACATCTGTAACCTTCTGAAAAACTACCTGGCAATAAAAAATGTAAAATCTGCCTCATCCAACAACATACAAGGACAAGGAAATAAATTCACTGGGCCTTGGGCTACCCATCTACTGTCAGAGTACCAATGGGTTATCCATCCACTGTCAGAGTGCCAATGGCACTCACAGATCAGGGGATCACATATGAAGGAAATAAGTTAAAACCAATCTAACATCATTTCAAATAAAAGCTACAAACATACCACCCAGTCAAATTTATTTCTGATGTTTTTGGAAAACCAGAAACACACATCCCATTTAAGATCACAGAATTTGCTACTAAACTGGCAACAATACATAATGCATATCACCCAGGAGCAGATGGAATCCCAAAATTAACCATTGCACATCACAATCAGTTTATTACCCAATATTTGTGTGATCTTGCAAATCAACTATCATAGAAGTTACATGACATCCAGGAATTATACCCAATTGCAATAGTCCTCTTCAACAAGAAACAAATCCCCATACCAACACTACCCAATCTCTGACCCATCTCAATGGGACCACTTACCACTAAAATAATTGAAAAAGTACTCAAAGATAGCCTAGAGACATATTCTACCACTAATTTCACACAGCCAGTTTGCAAGGAAGCAATCATTTATTGCATAAGCTGAAATGATATTCAAAACAATCTTGAACTCAGTTCCAGACCAGAAAAAGTATGCACCAATTGCAGTTCAACTTGATATAGAAGTGGCTTTTGACTTAGTTAACTTGATATAGAAGCGGCTTTTGACTTAGTTGACATTAATATATTAATTCACATGGTAGCTGACACTACAATCTCATGAACTCATCTGTACTTGCTCACAAACCTACTATTTAACAGAGAAATCTATATCACACTCGATGGCAAAAAATTCTCCATCATTCATCTGTACACAATCCATATCCCAAGATTCTTCACTTAGCTCACTGTTATTTTCTTTTTACATCAACCAACTCACATTTCAAAATCCAGCGGAGTATCAAAGGCATCCAGATACCAGGGACATCACAACATAAAGCCTGCATTGCATATATGTACCAGAGACATCACAACATATAGCCTGCATTGCAAATATGGATGACATCACAGTCTTCCTTCCATCTAGAAAGCAGATACCAATACGACAGAAGATACTTCAAGACTTCCAATCAATACACCATCTAAAATTTAATCAGAACAAGTCTACTGCTTGGTCGCTATACACCAGTAACCCATGCACATAAATTTTCCAAGGCAAATCATCTGCTTTCCTCAGCTTCCCTTTCTACATGGGGTCTAATGCAATGAAGCAAAAAATCCAAGATGAAGCAGAATGGATCGCTGCTTCTCTATCAAAAGCATACCTCTCAATATACACTAAAGTACAATTGAGCTGGTGATCAACAAGATTATCTACTATTCTCCCATAATTCAATTCTCCAAAACTTTCATATCAAAATCCATTCTCCAAAACTTTCACATGAAAAATCTCTTCATATTGCAATAAACTTCTATGGAATAGAAAGACTGTATCAATATCTGCAAAATGCCTTAGTCACCCAGCAATACACAATGGTTTGGGGCTACACAACATAGATATTTTATACAGAAGACCGCAAACCTTATAATAGCCATCCTCAGACAGTTTCCAAAACTTCAATGTCTAATCCAAATAATACCTACAGACAAACTCTCCACCTTCACATTGCTATCTATCATCAGTTATAAACCAGTTTAGAACCACTGCAAACGACAACAAAATGTTCATATTGGTAGATTTATGCAATAGTATACCCAGGACATACACCAGCTATTGCCACCCAGATGCTCAGAATAAACAATTGACTGCTGCTTAAAAAATTTAAAAATGGTCCATGGGGCTCAATTTTTTTGATTTCCTTCTTAGATTAAATTTATATGCCTTACCAACATTATACTTCCTAAGATACAGACACTTGTATACAAAAATAGACCCCTTCTGCACATTATGCCACCAAGCAGAAAAATTCAACAACATCTGTTTTACAACTGCCCAGCATTAAACAATATTCAGCATGAAATAACTAATACATACATACAACTCAACATCTCCCTATAGAATATCATCAGCGCATTCCGCCGAACAACCACCCCTACAGTCAAAGATGCAATTTTTGTGCTCTATGCATTTTGGAGCACACGATGCACATTCACTTTTGCCAATAATACAAGGCAACATACATCAACATTTCATAACAAATTAGCAAAATTTGAAAACAGAGACAATAAAATAATAACCCCAGACATTTTCATAGTCACTCATTCTGCCATTCCTCAAATCACTTAATATACTCAAAAAGAGAATGCAAAAAAATGGACATCACAGATGATAATAAAACATACAAAATATTGCCATCAGAAACCTACCCCAGCTTATAAAACCAAAAATATGTAAAACCTAACAAACTGTTACAAAGCATAAATGCATATTTAAAGACTAACAAACTTTTGCAAAAGCATAAATGCCATACACACATATATATATATACTGTATACATGTGTCTTAATTATCCAAATGTAAATAATATAACTTTGAAAACGGTTTAAAGAAAACCAATGGAATATTTAAATAAAACTATGAGAGGTCATATAAGTTTAGTATTATAACCTAGAACAAACAATCCAGCACTCATCCAGTTTATATCTGTAAAGACTTGTAAAGAACTTAGATAGACACAATATACATAATCCTCAGCACATCAATATAAAAACACAAGTACAAAGAAAGTATTAATGTAACCTGCTCTTCTGGTCTGAATAGTGTTTGTTTTTTGTTTTTTTTTAAATAATAATAACAATAATAATAATACATAGAAGCTTGCTTTTTTTCAACAATATTTTATGTCCTTCTCAAGTAATTGTAACTTATTTTAAACCGTCAATTTATATTACATATATAACAACACCTATTGTTTTTCATTTGAAATTAATCGGAACCAATAATAAAATTATAAAGCAGTCCAAATATTTACAAGCATATAAAATTAAAATGTATTAGTAATACAACATATAACAATTATACAATATATATATCAAAAAATACACTCTACATTAAAATATTTTTAATGATAGATATAAATAAACAAAACTAAAAGGATACATTAAAAACTGTGTCAGGTTCAGAAGTTGTGATCTTCAAATATTGTTAAATAGTTATTGAAAATCAGTGCTATATTTGACAATCTCTTAAACAAAAATACTCAAATCCTAACATATCACTCTACATTTTTTGCCACCCATCATCATAACTGGTGGCATTCCTTCTTAGTGCTTCTATTGAAAATCTAAAGACAACTTTATTAAAGAATGCCTGGATCAAAATTGCAAGCAATGCAGATTCAAAAATATTAAATCTATGGAAAGAATAACAGGTTCTACAGAAATATAATAATCTCAAGCAGTCCATTGGTGTCAGCCAATAGCAGACAATTTATACAAATCCAAACTGAATTCATTTTTTTCAAAGTGGTAGAATTGGTAAAACTATAAAATAAAAATGTCCTCCATGTTAAAATACCCGATTGCCAATTGTATAGTGAAATCAAAAATGGGCTATACTATGAATAATATATAAAGTGATCGTATCTGCACATCAGATGAAACAGAAGTTTATCAATAATAGAGCAAAAAAACACTATTAGGACAATTTTAAAAAATCTCAGCAAAATCCTGGGCAAAAAAACTTTCACAACAGCTAATATTCAGAAATCTTGTTGCACACCACCAAAAAAAATTATACAGTGTTTAGTAAAAGACACTCTGCCTATTGAAACAAAACAGTACATTGAATAAGTCTAAATATCACTGACATCATTTTTTTATTTCACGAATAAACAGTTTTCTTGGCAGCAGCGGACACACAGAAAAGAATTTTAAAAGGGAAAACAAACATTCAGAGAACAATGATTCACAAAAGGAAGCATTATCAACTTTAACTCACATTTAAATCTAAAAACCAAGAACTTTCAACCCAAGCATAATTATAGCATTGCAAAAATTATAGTCTTAACAAACATAAACTAAATATCCAAAACCTCAAGCAATATAACAAATCTTGGATTCACTTTTACTTAATCAGGCAGATAATGGTAAAAAGTCAAATAAATAAATCATCGCAAATCAAAGATCTTCTAGTAATCTCCACAGAAGGCTTTGGGAAGAAAAGATATTAATTGTCAGACTAGTTACCTAATGACTGGTAAAACATTTTATCATCTGTCTTTTTTTTACCCTTTATCTAATATATATATATATATTTATTGTAAATTATTCTCTTTTTTCCTTCTTTAAATATAGGATAATAGATGAATATGAAACTATACTGTATTTTTTCTTTTCATTTTTACCTTTCTGTTATAATTGTATGGAATTTACTTTTGCTCAGCATAGTCAATAAAATTTATTTTAAAATTAAAATATTTAAATATTCATAATTTTTATCCCCCCCCCTTCTAAAATTTTTTTTCCTTTCTAATTTTTTTTTTTTCATGTGTCATGGCATCGGCCAGGACAACTGCTTGTAAGGCGGCTGTGCTGACCTCTCGACCACCAATGCTTGACAATTTTATCTTTTTCTGATCGTAAACAATATCTTATAGAATCTTTTTAATTATTTCTTTACTTCTTATCGTATATATAATAAATTAAGCTTATTAAATAATATTATATATATAAAAAAAATACACAGATCGCATGTTTTTATATGCTCCTAGAACTTTAATAAAAATTATGTTTTAAAAATTTGAATAAGAATTCAGGTTTACGGTGGATGATTTAGTATAAAAAAGGATTAATGTTTAAAATATTTAGATGAATGTGTTATAGAAATAGTATGAAATATTACAAATTGTAAACCTTTGAATGAAAATATTCTTCATTGTAAGTATAATTTTTCAGGATTTATTATATACAGTATATATAGTAATTTAAATTTATGCATACTTCATGCAGATAAAAAGTAATCCTATTAAAGATTTAATAAAAGTATGTTGTAATAATAGTTTGTTGTGGAGACATTTAAAATTGTTTAATTAAATAAAATTAAAACATAATATTAAAATTAATAAGAAATGAATTTCATTATCTTACATTCATAAATTATATTAAAAATTGAAAAAGTTGTTGCAATAGTTTTAATGTAAAATTTAGATTTTCTCTGACTTTAAAAAACAAACAGCCACTCATAAACGAGTATGAGTATTTTCACCATTGTCCCCACCCCAAAAAAAAAAGACAGAAGAGAAAAACATAAAAAACTATTTTAAAATGAGTTTTGTGATGACATACAAACCAATCGTGAATCATAAATATATCTATATATAGAACATGCTGGTCCATTTTTCTGTTTGCTTGATATTTTACAATGTTGACGTAATTTCTTCAGCATCATGTCTACTTGTAACTCTCCAATGTATTCTATTCCCTGCTACACCTTCCCAATGGAAGCAAATGACATTGAACTATTTTAGAATGTCTTTGAGATAATCCTTATAATGTAGATTAAATCTATCTCTTCCCTGAAAACCATACTCAAGTTCACCATAAATACTCTTTTATGAATCTCGCATTGCTAATTCATTTTACATATCCAATCGAATGAAAAGGTGTCATTTTACAACTGTGGATACTATACTATCATCTTGAGCAAGAACATATTGATTGATTTTATGATCTTACCATTGCATTTTTAAAAGTTTATAGAGTATCCTTAAATGAAACTTCTCTAAAGTCTTTATATTACATCAATAATATTCAAGTGTCACTTTCATATAATAAAATAGATAAAATAACGGCCCTCTATATAGTTAACTTTATTGCAGTAGTTATTTCATTAAAAACAACAGATACACATTAGAGTCTGTGTTGTACCTAAACATCTAAGTACACCATTCTACTTATAATACTACAAAGATATTTAAACTGGTTTACATTCTCAACTTGATAACAATCCAAGCTGAATGTTGTTAAATATATTTTTCTATCACTGACTGATAAAGAATTTGAGGTTTTTGACATTAATTTTCAAACCTAAGTCTTTATTTGTTGCTGTTCAAAACATTAAATCCATTCTGTGAAAAAAATACCACAATTACCAGAATACTATTAATTGAGAATCTGAAATCTTTTCACTTTTAATTAATTAAAAATTCTCTCATAAAACTTGTATTGTATATTTATTTCTGCTTTCTTTAAGCAACCTTTAAACAATTCCAAAGATTACAGTCATAAAAATTGAAATCTATATTGAAGCAAGTACACATGGATTGTTTCCATTTCAAATGTCTGATTTTCTCTACAGTAATAAAGCTTCCTCTTATTCCTCCATGTACAAACTGTATAATATAAATAAATTTTAGTGAACAAATACCTTGATCAAATCAATAAAAGCAATATATAAATCACTTCTTCATTTCCAACACTTTAATAGCATTTTCTTATCAACAAAACCATTGCTATAGTGCTTCTTGAATATTTATATGCTATTGGAAGCAACTTATTCAACAAAATTTTTGAAATAATTTTCACTGTAGTGGATAATAATGATATTCCATGATAATTACTGCAATCTTATCTATTTTCTTTCTATTTAAAAATTGGAACAATAAAAGCCTTTTTAAGACTGGATAGTACAACATCAAGGGTTTACATATTCATAAAATAAGTAATATTTTTCACATGGTCCAGTGGCCTTTTTTTCTTAAGATTGCATAGAGCTTTCATTAAGCTGGATATCTTTGTCCAACCCTAAAATGAATTAAAAGCTATCATCTCAATTCTAGAAATCTTATATCATTGTCATCATATAAAAGCATGTCACTGATGGATTTAATAGGATTGTGATACAATTTTTCAGGTCCATATGTAACTTTCAATGCATTAAAAAAAGATCTAGAATGACTGTGATTAAATGTCAGTATCTTTTTTGCAGTTTTAATCCACCAATTATTTTTAAGCTTTTTTGTCATCAGATCTTATTATTAACATCCACATTTAATCTATTATTCTACCAAGCAGAATATTCCACATTTTCTTTTAATCAAATCATTTATAATAAGCTCATTGTCAGAAAACAAGGTATTATTCTTTTAGTGAGCTGGAGAATATATTTACTTGTATCCACAACACACATCTTAAGAGATTTCCATCCTTCGGTAATATGACAGTCACATGGCTCCATCATATCAGTTCAGCTTAAACATTGTTGTTTTTATCAGCATACTTTTTCCCTATCACCATAGCTATGTCACCTATTGGAAATATTTAATAAATGCTAGATGATAGTACTTAGTGAATCTTTATCCAGTCGGGATGCTGAATATGACAGCACTGGGCAGAAATTTATTAAGTTCTATTATCTGTCATATATTAGATAATAAAGTTTACAGCAGGTAGCATAATTGTAGTAAAAAAATAATATAACAGTCCTGAAGATCCAAATTAGCAATTTTAGTATTTAATAGCTATTGAAATTTAGTACATATAAAAGATTCTTCTAAAGATGGAATAACAGTTTTTTGTTAATATGTTTGGAATATCTACCATATTTTTAATGCAATGATCATTTTAACCTTGGACATACTCATCTATGATTTATCCAACAATCCATGCTTGTAAATGCTCATGTAATGTTAATTTCTCTTGTATTCTGACTTTTAATTGAAATGTAATATATTAAATGCTATTGTTTGATTGTGAATACATCCATGTTTCTTTATCATGGTTTTTTTTGCTTAAACAAAATGTTTGTGATAGTCAATTCATGTGTTGTGCAAAAATTTCAATAACAACAAACCATTTGATTTTACAACTCCAATAACATAATTTCCAATAACTTTTGACCAATGTGTACATTAAAGTCTTCAAGAAAAAAAATCAATCTTATAATGATATTGCTGTAAGATTGGAACATAGACACTAATAAAATAATCACTAGTATCATTGTCAGAGATGAATTTTAGCACCATTAACCTTCCATTGATATAATGAGGACTTCTAACAATAGACCATTCTAAATTAAGCTTTAAAGCAAATAGAGTACTATGTATTCTTCTTTATATGCATTCCCCCCAAAATTTATATCTATTCATCTATTTTTTTATACTTTCTTTTTCTTAGAGGTAGATGAATTTTACTATTAGCAGTTACATTGATCTGAATGCTGACAGCTTCTTACCTACCAGTACAGTTTTTTATTCTGGTCTTGAAGAGTTTGTATCAAGTAAAGTTCACACATTCCATGTACCTATAATTTAGAAAAAATAATTTATAATACTCAGTTTTAATGCTATCATTGCTTCCGGCATTGCTGCTACTATTAACATTATTATTGTTATTATTTCTGCTATTGTAATGAATAATCTATCAAGCATGATAATCTAGCTGGACTGTGTGAGACAAGTCATTCTTAGACATTTCCTAGGCCCTTCCACTTCTGTGGTAGGTAAGCAATCCCTAAATAGGACTGTCTAAACATAAATATTTCTTTTGTAATCAATACCAATCAAAATTTCAATTATCCAATATAACACTGGTTAGTAAATGTCATTCTATGCAGACTTTTTAAATTTAACAATGCATTTTCAATACTAATATCATGAAATAAATGTTGCAAATCAGTTTTCGAAAAAGGCAAAAGTTTAAAAATCATAATAGTGATAATTATATATATATAAAATTATCACTATTATGATTTTAAACTTTTGCTATATATATATATATATATTAAATGCTTTTATTTACTGTGCATTAAAGAAAATAGTTTCTTCAACCACAATTGAGGTTTTTAGATTTACCTTGATATAATAGCATTGAGATACAAAAATTAATTATGTCAATCCCTTGGTATAAAAATGGGGATTGACTTGTTTAATTTTTAGACCTGATCCCATGCTTTTTTTTCAAGGTAAATCTAAAACCCCAATTGTGATTGAAGAAACTTTTTTTTAGTGCACAGTAAATAAAATTTAATATATATATATATATATATATATATATTTGTGACCTTTTATTTAGGTCCCTGTAATTAATAATTCCAAAATTTTAAATGATAATATATTTGGCATTAAAATCTTAATGAGTGGTTTTCAATAAAGATTGTTTTGAATGCACTGGGAAATTTGCTTTAGTAGAGATGAGATTTCAAACCCAGTCTAGGCTTTGAAACTAGAAATAAAACAACAATTTAAAAATATTGTTATTAATTGAGAGAGAAATATATTGCTATTTTATTATTGTTGAATAGCAATTGAAATAAATAAATAATTAAATCAATTTATAAATCTTGTAAAATGAATCATTATAGTAAATTACTTAAGCATATTTTTTTTAGTACTTAACACAAAGCTGTCTTGAATAAGTATGAGTAATTATTAAAAATGAAGACAGAGGTGGTAATACTAATTATGCATACCAAAATTATTGGCCAATTCACTCCCAGAATGCATTTTAATAAAAGCTATATATGTTCTAACTCAACTGTAGGGGGGTTGACTAATTAAGAAAACAAGAACTAAGCAACCACAGAATTCAAGTCTGATCTAAAATAAGGAAGGAAAAAAAAAAACTAAACATCACAAAATTCTGGAATCTAATTCAATGAAATGATAATATCTTGCTATCTACCAATGCTGGAATAGAAAATCTCCAAAACCTTGCAGTCATTCAAACACCATTCTTCTATTGATTGATAGTTCTAAGAAGTTATACAGATGGAAAAATGGAAACCTTATGCATCCTAACTGTCTCTCCTAAATCTTATTTTAAACCCAGGAAAATTCAAGAGGAAGTAAGTGTTTGCTTTTACTTTATTTATACATGTAAACTTTTATCTTTAAAAATAATGCACAAATTATTTATTTGTAAACTAAGAAGTTGATAGTGTTTGAATTTTGCACCTTTCTTATTATCTAGCAAAACGATATTATGTGCTTGTAAATTAAAATATAAAAAAAATAATAATGCTTCGAAATAATATTAAAACAAGTGTTACATATGATATATATATATAATAAATAAATTTAAAAGTCATTTTTGAATCATCTAATTTTTAATAAAGTAAACATGAAAATATTTGCGTGATTTTATTCTCTATTGTCTGCTAAATTTTAAGGCGGGAACCCATGTAATGATAAAAATAATCAATTATCAATTAATTAAAATGCTAAAAATGTCATAGTGATAATTGAATAAATTCTTTCAAATATTGAAAATCACATAAGAATGGAATGAAATAAATGTTTATTTTAAAGTTATATTGAGAAATATACATCATAGTTAGAATAATGTTTTACAATATTAGAATATATTCCAACTGTTTAAACATTGCTACACATATATATATTACCATGCAGAGAAGAATAAAATTAACAAAGTTTTAAAAGAAAAGGAAAGATAAATATAATAAGTGTAATAAAATTCCACTAATTTTTCAAGGAAATATTATCTGGATTTTAAATGTAATAAATGATTTCTTGTTATACTTCATTTGAAACGCTTACAGAATAAATCAATAAAGATTTTAAAAAGTTTTTTTTTGAAGAACACAATAGCTCAAAGAATTATTCAGGAAATTTTCTATAGAAAAGCAGATAAACTTATCTTTTAAGTCTGCTACAATTGGAAGTATGAATTTTCATCGTTCTGTTAATTATCGATACTAAAACTATCAAATAATTTTTGCTTTTGGATAAGTGTTAAATATTGCTCATTCCACACCCAACAGGAGAATAAAAAAAAATATATGCGTTATCTGGAATGTTTGCTAATCAGAATATTAATTCTTATTTTAACTTACCACAATGGAATAACTTGGATGAAGAGGATAAAATTTAATGGATAAAAGTGTACTCTTATTTTTTTTTTTTATTACTGCTGTGTTATATATATTACTTACGTAATGTGTTGTTTGGAAATTTTGTTTATAAAACATATATGTTTTGTTTTTGGCATGAAAAATAAATATATATATTGGGTTAAAAAAAAAAAAATGTGTAAAATATACACATCTATTTTATGTATATTTTTTAGTTAAGGGAAAACCGGAAAATAGATATATATCGTTTATCTAGAGAGTGAAAAAATATTTACTTCTCTCATATTTTGAAACCAATTATAATGTATATTATTAAAGATGTGAATATGCAAACATTTTTATCAAATATATACTGTATACTAGAATGACCGAATTATTTTCTTATATAAAAGAAAATTTGATATAGATTTTTTTTCATTTCATAATTTTCTATAGAAATGAACTTGTCCACCTTGAATACAAATACAGGTTTAATCCTTAGTGCTTAAATATGTTGTGCTCTCTCTAACAAAAGTATAGTTGTCATTTTAAATAATTAACGATCATTTGATGTATGTATTTTTGTTTTGTCTGTTGATACATTAAAGGTCCTGCAGTGTGAAATGGAGTATGTATTTCCACTGTTATTGTTGGTATTGTTTTTATCTTGCTATAATTTGAGAATGATTAGTGAGTTTTAACTAATGGGATGTTCCAATAGAATGGCATCCCATAGATTAATATTAATATGGAGCATAGGCTGATAGAGTGTCACCTATTGCTGATTCCATGAGAGGAAAATTTTGGTAGAGGCTAAGTAGTAATTAATGCTTATTAGTATCAATAATCTTAAGATAAAGGATATCCATGGTCTGAATTCTTTTTGTGGTGAGGCAAAGCCCACACACATGCGTATACCCATAGAGAGGTCATACAATCAGCCATATTATTATGCAACTGTCATGTTGTTTTTATAAAGCCTCCCTTTTTAGTGTTAAATCTCTCATGATGATATAGACTTAGTTTTTTCCACTGTATATGGTGAAGTATAATAGGTCCAAATCATATGGCAAGTATAAAATAATATTAGATTTAGGAACATTCATCTAGCATAGTGTTTTCTTAATTGAAATAGTGTTTATGATGTTGTAGGATCATCATCAGTTATAGACAGACCAAACCAGAATTTATTAATGATTGTGGAAAATTCTAGATGTACAAGTAAGAGATGCACATTGATAGTGTGGATTTACCTTTCATCAAATAATGATGTGACAATAAAATTGTAAGATCCGTTATGTATTCAAGGGTTGAGCTGTGGACATAGGTAATGCTTAATGAGATCTATGTGTATTTGACTTTTAATGTCTAATCTTCATTTAATGCACTAAACTTATTCATTTCAAATTTAAATAAGTTAGTAATTGCACAGAATATGATAATTGCCCTTATCATATTCTGATAAAAGAAAAAGGTTTTGGGAGAATGCAATACTTTTAAAATTTTTTCGGAATTCTAAATTTATACTTGGTGCATATCCTAAAGTTCTAAATATACTGCTAGTTATAAATTTAAGTGCTAGTCAGCTTAAATAAGTTTTAGTATCTTATTCTTAAAAATAGGATAAAGATTGATAAATATTTTGAATATCATTTTTATAATCAAATTGTATAAGTTAGTCTTGTTGACTAAAAGTATGGTTAATGGGATACTGAGTATTTTCCCATCCATAAGTTCTTTTCATATATTAATTTTATTTCATGCCATGTCTGTGAAATAAATTTTTGTAAATAGTGTAAATAAAATTTGTTGTATTTAAAACTTTAGTTAGTTGCTTGTAGTCTTATTGCTAATTACCACATCTATACACTATTATTGTTATTGCTATCAACCTATCAGAAGATTATGAATTGAAATCATCATCAACCAATATAGCACTATTAACTATATTATTCTATATCATAATAATGTTGGTAAGTCTTATAATTTATTGGTACATCTAATGCATCATCACACAATAATTAAAATGTTAATAACTTGGAGTACAGATTGCTTTAAGTAATATATTAAACACTAAACATAATATTGATTTAATTGATTTAGTTAAATCCACAGAGCTATCATTCACTGATCTTGATCACATGGTTTATAATTATTTAAGAAAAGGAATTTGGTAAGTTATTGTATGTATTTATTAAAAAGTCATTCCCAGTCATAAATTTTAAAGTTTATGTTAGTTATAAAGTTTATGTGTAATTACTAAATATAATTCTTAAATTGAGTTTATATTGAGAACTGTTGTGTGCATTATGTTTGGGTAGTGGTAAAATCCCTCTTACTGACCCAAATATATGTTGTATAACAATTTTGAGTGTTAGAACCCTGAGAAGAATTAGTTGTTAAATTTCAAGATAGAATTTAAATTTGTAATGAAATTTATATTTAGTCAATTGTTATAGTTAGACTTGAAATAGATTACTTTCACTGTTTTATGAAAGTCAACTAAGCTTTAAGATGCAAATTATTATTTTTTTGGTATAAAATGTATAGTTTGTTTTAACTTCAGGATAAATATTCTGGTTGTGTCAAGCTTGAAATCCTTATTTTTATTTAGCTTATTTTTTTTTTACCATTCAATACCATATGAGGTCATAGCTTAAGATTTCAGTCTTCATCATTAACATTGTTCTTCAATTTCATCTTGATCCATTCTTTTATTTATTCATTCTCATTTGACATTAATTCATTATAATAATTGATTAATCATACATTAACTTTTATTCGTTTATCATCTTATCTATTCATTAACTCTTATTCTATCATCATTTTAATCATTCATTATTCTCACACATCTTCATTCTTTTCTCTTCATTCTCAGACTCATTTCATTCCACTATTTAATTATCACTTCTTTCTATCATCCATTTAGTCATCTACATCATAATTTACTTATCATTTCATTTATAAGTTTAATTTTATAATCATTCCAGAGATATAATTATTAGTTATTTATTAGTTTGTTGAACATCAAATTTAACTCATCACATTTTGTGTGGATTTTAAGGCTGGTTTGACCAGAAGTTATTATCTTGATTAATCACCTCGTGATCTCCTTCAGATCTATAGTTTCATGCTAGTTTTATGCAATACAGAAATCATTTTGTTAGTTTTACATTTTTGTTTCTTTATGCTTATATTCTTGATAAGGAGAGTATGATAAGTTGCGTAGGAGAATTTAGTCACTAAAACATACAGCATAATTCGTTTGTAACCAGTTAAACCAGTGAGAAGGTTACAGTTGGGATTATGGCACAATGTAGTGGCTTGATTGATTGATTAAAGATGTAGTTAGGTTATATGGGATTATGGCACCCAGAAATGGGTAGGCCTAACTGTCCAATAATCAGAAGGCAGGTTACTATATATATATATTGTACCTATATTGATATAGGCATATATAATTTTTATCTAAAATTATTATTAAAGTAATCTTTCATAAAAGAAAAACATAAAATTAAATGTTGAAGAGTTTATTGCAGCTTGTTTTCGAAAAAGATAAGAATTAAATAGTTTTCTAGCGTTAGTTTTTGAAATAAAAAAAGCTACAATTAATTAATCAAAAGGGGGGAGGGGGAGTCTTGGTTTGAGAAATGAAACTAAAGGTTTACAAAAGGAAATAAATAGTTTTTATTAGTATTCGTAAAAATATAATTTAAAAAGTTAAAACATACAAATCTCTTTTTATTCAAGTTTAATTAAAGAAAAAATAATGTTAAAACTAATATATGTGCAGTATATATGTGCGATTGTCAACAATAGAATAAATGTTATTATAAATAAATGGAAGTTAAAAAAGATTATCATTAAAAAACACAGCAATGGCTATTAATTAATTAGAATATAAAACAACATTTCTGCATGGCTATTACTAATTAAACAATCTTCCAAAACACGTTTATCAAAGGATTAATTGCTAAAGAATTTCGACAACAGATATTTGCCGGAGGATATGAAAGGGACAACACATCATCGGTATAAATACTGAATATCTTATCGGACAATCAGTTGAGACAAGTCAGTTCACAAATTAATTGAGTGAGTGCAGTTCACCAATTAATTGAATCAGTTAAGTTAATGGTATTCAGAAACAAAATGCAGTGCTGAGAATATTTTGGGAACGCACGTTTATCTCCAGCCCAGATGTCCTAGAAAACAGCAGATCTGCCCGTGAAATAATGTCAGCTTAACATCTTAAAAAATCTCCGTCAGTATCTATTTGTCTCCGATAGTAATAATCATGAAAATCAGGAAACTCAGCAAGGAAACGTCCCAGCCGGCTGGTAAGCATTCATAATGGAAATATTCTCACCGAAAGCAGCCTCCAAAGAGAACAAAATTCTACGTCTATATTCAAAAGCCTAGGTAAAAACATTTGCTTATTTTGTTTATACTGTAATAGCCATTGCATTGCATTAATTCGTATGAATCTTTCAAGAGTCTAATTATATGAACTTTATATCATACATAAATGAACTATTGATATGTGTGGTTAAATTTCAAATGCTATGTAATACTTTATTATTATTATGTGTGTGCGAGTTAATATGTGCGTGATCATTATATCAATATTTATTAGTTAAATTAGAGTGTTCTGTTATTAAATCTATAGGAATATTTAAACTATTTAGAAATGTTAATTTAAAATATGCGTGTGTTTTATTAGAATTATAAAATGTTTAAATTTAGTAAATAAATGTTAGTTAATAAATTATCTTTAAAATTAAACTTTATTTGTCGGTCAATTCTTTTTATCAATTCCTTTTATCAAGTCTTTTAACCACTAATTAAGTATAATCTATTAGTGACAACTGAGCTAGTCGTGGATTTAGGCGTTGAGTTAGTGGCCACTGTTCAAAGTGCGTTGTCTATTCTTTTAGTATTCTTTTAGAATAAGCAGCTGGCGCCCGTGTTTATACACAAACAAAAAAAAGTGCTTTGAACTTGGTGTTGAACTCAACAGCCGAGAAGAAGCTATGTCCTGGAAATGTAACGCTAGTTATATACTTTATAGCTATCGTTTGGGCATACATACTCTCCGAGTATGTTCTTCTCTGCCTAAGAGGCCGGTGTTTCGAATGAACATATTCGAAAATGGTTCAATATATATATATAATGTTATCTATTATTTTTAACTTTTTAGTATTGGCACAATAAATAAAAATGTAAAACTATATTGTATTTTAAATTGAATGGATACTTATAGTTGATAAATATATATCACTAGATATTTATGCTATAAGTTAAAATGAATACCCCTTATGCATATATCATATTTAGTGAATGTACATAATAATATGATTAAAAATATGAAATATGTTTGCTTTTGATTAGGAATTTTTATATATTTTTTTTAAAAAGGCTTACCAAAACTATATTGTAAATTAACTTCATTTAATATGTATAATTTTATTTTACATCACTTTCACACATATAGTATATATATATTAGTAAATATTTCTGCAATAAGTTAATATTTATACTCTTATGAATATATTATATTTAAATATGTGTACATAATTATATGTATAAGAAATCAGTAAATAAATTTTCTTTTTAAAATTGTTTGGCATTTTTCCTTTTTATTTAATTTTTTTTTTTTTTTATTTTAACAAAACTATATTATAAACAAATTTTCTTATTACTTAAATGAAGCTTACAATTACAACCAAGAAAATCATGAGCATTACTTAAAACATTGAAGTTTTACCCCCAATTTCCATATCTAAGAAACTAAGTCACCTATTTAAAATATTAATGTGTCCTGTCACATTTGTAGAGATTTTTAAAAAGTGCACAAAATTTCAGCAAATGCTATTGAACTTAATTTTATTAAATCTTGATTTTAAAATAGCACCCTCTCATAAGTCTTACTTAAAATAAATGAAACTTCTAAGAAAAAAATTTAAATTTGAAATTATTAAAATATTTAATACCAGCATATGTACCTGCCCATTGTTTTTGCAATAGTTTTTTTAATTGGTTGCTTTAACAAATTTCATTCATGCATGGTATTACTGTGGAGCTGCAAACTACATGATATCAAACTATACAACTTCAAGTATGTGCTAACCAAAACTAAATAACATCTATTTTTTTACCTCACTAAATATCACATTTCAAACATGAATTTATGTATTGTAATTACATTTTCTTCATGATTTAAATCCTATTCAGTTCTGTATTGTAGTTAAAAACATATGTATTGTTTTTTTTTCCAAGTGTTTTTTTCTTTAAAAAGTTTTATTCCATATGTCTTTCATAAAATAGCATATTTTTTTTTAGAATCCAGAAATGTACCTGATGGATGGAAAGGCTGTTGTTTTTGTAATAGTTTCTTTTAATTTGGTTGCTTTAATAATTTTTTTTTGCTTTTAGAATCACTTGCTGGCAAATATAGTCATTTTGCTTTAACAATTTTTTTGTTTTGCAAAATTACTTGCTAGCATCAGCCTATGGAAAGGCCATAATTACTTCATTTGCATAAAATGTTTCATAAAAAAATTACAATTTATTAATGGCAGAAAAAATAATTATTTTTTCCTTGAAAAATACAATCTCTAACAAAGAAGTGTTTAACTTGAATATTACATGACAGTATTATGAACAAACATTTAGGGATTTTATTTAATATTTTCCTGCTCTCTATTTTATACATAAGAAACTAAGTGACCTAGTGAAAAGATTCATGCCACATATGGATTAGCCTGGTATTAATTAGTTATATATCAAATTTCAAGCAATTTTATTGAATTTAAATCTATTAAACCTCAATTTTAAAACTTCATTCTATCTTAAAAAAGATCAAAAGTTTACAATTAAAATGCCATCAAAAAAATTGATTTTCCAACTTCAATAAAAGCATTTAAAACTATTTTAAAGTGTATGGCAAATCTATTGTTCTTTTTGTTTTTAAAAAAGGTAAAGTCTCTGAAGACCTACAGTTTGATTTTTTTTTAAATTTTATTAATAAAAATATAAATGTTTGATTAAAAAATATTAAAACATTTTCTTTAAACAATTGATTTTTTTAAAGACCATTGAGCTAAGAAATAAGTTTTTCTTATAATAAGTGAGTATTTATACTGTATATTCCAATGTTGCATCTACATGCACAAAAGTGTAACTCTTACATACATATAGAAAAAGAGCATCTATACTGTTATTTAACTAAAATCAAGAAATATGAGCTACAGATTGGGGATTCAAAAAAATTAATCGCTGGTTTAAATATTATATTGTTAATATGAGTTGTTTGTATGGTCATAATGTAATGTTTATGTGATGGATCCTTATTGACTGTTAAGTTTATATATATATATATTTAGTTTAATTTTTAAAAAAAACTATGAAAAATGAGAGTACAGACTTTTATGGAATTTCGGGGGGGGGGGGTAATATTAATTTATTATTTGAGAAAAATTCTAAATGGAAATGACATGAAAACATTTAATAAAACTACAGCAGAATTGAATTATATTTTTGACTAAAGGAAAATATTTATTTCAAGATTATAATGATTTTAATATATTTTAACACAAAGTAATCACAAATTACAGACATGTAATATATTTCTTAATGCAAAGCAAAAAATACAAAATATTTTAAGAAATACAGTATTAAAAAGTGATGTCCATAATTTTCAGAAAATCATTATTAAAAGCTGTTACAGAGATGGCAGCTACAAGAAAGCATCAATTTGCTAGTAAATTATCTATTGAGATTAATACATTATATGAAAATATTTTTAAATAACTCATTTAAAAGAATTGAAAGTTTGGAATTATATAAACTAGCATGAAAGATACTCAATGATACATTAACACAAAAATAATTGTGAAGAGAGAAGCTACAGAAGAGAACAAAAGTCTCAAAGTATATCATAATATTTTGATATTGAAAGGAAAATTATTTTAGTAATAAGAAGCTGGTATCATTATTTAAAAAAAAAAAAAAAGGATGACAGCTTGGTAAAGAATGAGAAAATGATGTAGGCCACAGATTATGGCAATGTCTTCTAAAATTCCAAGTAATTTAAATGAAGATATAGCACACACAATTAGATGAATGAAAAAGTTTCAGGAAATTATGGAAATATTATAGATATTTTAAATGAAGCAGGCAAAAAAAAAATGTTGGGAAAATAATAAAGATGTATCAGATGATTGAAAGAATGTAGTAGTGATATTGGTATTTTAAAAAGATGAAATAAAATATATTCAAAATCACAAACCTATCAGTTTTCTGACAGATTTATGAGTCTTATTTAGATTATTATAAACTGCTACAAAAAAATTTTGAACTCAAACCAATCATCATGTTCAAAATTATTTTATAGCACAATAGATTACATTCAAGTGTTTGGAGAAATTATAGATGATAAAAAGGCATTTATTCTCTAAGCATTTTGATGCTTTGAAATATCAAGATATAGAGCCAGAGTATTGTTAAATTATGAAAATAGTTGTCAGTGCATATCAGTGCTGATTGACTACTGGACAATATTTAGAAGATTAATATTACTAAGAGTATTCACCAGACTGATTCCATCTCCCTAAAACAAAGAAAAGTATTTTGTGAATTAAAATGGGAAGTGAAAAATATATATATAAATCAATTAAATTTTGTAGATAATAGCTTGTTTGTACACAAATAATCAATCCTTAAAGCTTCAAGAAATAAATATTCGATACTAGTACATATAATACACTCCACCGTTTAGATGGCGCTGGCTTTTGCCCAATGCACAAAAAAAAAAAAGAGAAGATATGGAAGTTATATTGAGGACATGTGCAAGGGTGGGTAAAGAGACGGGGATTAAATTTAGTGAAGAAAAATCAAATATAATGATGGTTAATACTGGGGAAAGAGAAGATGTAGAATTTTTATTGGGAGATATTAAGTTAAGTGTGGTGAATAAATATAGTTATTTGGGAATTATTTTAAGTAATCAGAAAAATTATTTGAATGGGAGAAAAAATTGATAAATGTAGCAAAGAAAAGAAAGGGATTGATAAAGAAATTAACAGTGTTTTCATATAATAAATATGATGTAGCTAGAATTATATGGAAAGGAGTTGCAATAGCAGGGTTAACATATGGTGATAATGCATTATATGTTAGTAAAAATATATTAGATTACTTAGAAAAAGCTCATGGGGAAGTAGGAAGACATGCATTGGATGCAGAAGTATGGACAGCAAGGGAGGCAATTCAAGGAGAAATGGGATGGTCAAGTTTTCATATGAGAGATGCAAAAAGTAAAATGAAAATGTTTGATAGATTGCAGTTTATGGATAATAAAAGAATAGCTAAAATAGTATTTAATTGGGTTATGAGTAAAGGGCAGGTAACGAGATGGGTGAGAAAGGTAATGCAGTATGCAAAAGATTTGGATAAAGAATTTATATCAGTATATTTGTACAAAAGATGGGATGATTGTGTTAAGAGGATTATTGAATGTTATAGTAGTAAGGAATGGGATAAAAGAATAAATTTATTAATAAAGACTAGGGAGTTAGAGAGATGGAGAAATAGTATGGAGAGTAAAAAGAGTTTTAATATATATAGAAATAAACAGAATATTAGGTGTGAGTTAATATATGATAATAGTAAGGAAAGTAGTTTATTGTTTAAGGCTCGAACGGGATCTTTAGCTACAAAAGAATATACATGTAAATGGAAAAATATGGATGATTTATTTTGTAAATTATGTAAGGAAGGAATTGAAAATATTAGGCATTTGTTAATTGAATGTAAATGTTTAAAAACAGAAAGGGTATATATAATGAAGTTGTGGAAAAATAAATATGAAAAGAGTGATTATACAGAAAGTGAATTATTGGTTTTTATGCTGGGTTTGGGTAAAGATAAGGGGGATTTAGATATAAAGGTTATAGAGTTGACAAAGATTATGTTGTGGAAATGGGATAGAGCAGATTATGGGTAAATTTAGAGTGGGGAATGTAAAATAAAGTGGCTAACAGGTTTATCTGGGCATAATTGCC
The DNA here is from genome assembly GCA_028023455.1 of Epiperipatus broadwayi. Lineage (NCBI taxonomy): Eukaryota > Metazoa > Onychophora > Udeonychophora > Euonychophora > Peripatidae > Epiperipatus > Epiperipatus broadwayi. The sequence goes on from JAQFVV010006239.1 coordinate 3,840,677, forward strand.
GAGATATTCTTGACTTCGTTTAAGGAGAAGCCATAATACATCACATCAATACGCCGTTTATAGCGGCCTAACTTACGGCTAACACTAGCCGTAACAGGCCACTTGATGGCGATGTATTCCTCAAGAGAGCGCAATTGACCTATCGCTACGGTATGAATTGTCAGCCCGTCACACACGCTTCCCTACGATTTGTAACTGAACACAACTGCGAAAGGTTAGGTTGAAAAGCAGACCTCGGCCGAGTTCATGCGAAAATGCACGTTTTCGCGTGATTCCGTGCGAGAATAATAAAATGGCAACAGCAAGTGTAAAAAATTAATTGAAAGTCAATGAATTGCCGCTCACAGTTTTTGTTGTTTCTACGCCACAATGTTTATAACTTGTAAAAAGTTTAGTTTATTTTTTATTCAATAAATGTCCAAATTATTTCATGGAAAATTGTTGTTGTTATTTACATAATTGAAAACTAAATGCGCTCTTCATTGAAAAACAAACTGTAGGCTTATTAAAAACGAAATGTTTAAGGATTTCTTAAAAAGCATAAAAATTAAGCAACAACTTCTCGGTAGCATAAATATTAAAATAAAAAAAGTCGATAATTAAAAATCAAACCAACCCCATTTCCGCCATCTAAAAATATTTTTTTGGTAGCTTAAATGTTAAAAAAAAAAGTATATCCAAAAAATAAAAAGACGATAATTAAAAAGCAAATCAACTCCCCTCCACCATCTAAAAATAAAGAACTTTTCGGTAACATAAATGTTAAAATATATATATCCAAAAAAAAAAAAAAGATAAAAAGACGATAATTAAAAAGCAACCCTCCCCCCCCCTCCGATCCTCTTTCCACCATCTAAAAATAAAAAAGAACTTTTCGGTAACATAAATGTTTAAAAAAAAAAAGTATATCCAAAAAAAAGGTGAAAAGACTATAATTAAAAAGCAAACCAATCCCCCTCCACCATCTAAAAACAAAGTACTTGTTTATCAAAAAGCAAACCAACCCCCTTTCCACCATCTAAAAATAAAGAACTTTTCGGTACATAAATGTTAAAAAAAAAAAAGTATATCCAAAAAAAAAAAAAGGTAAGAAGACGATAATTAAAAAGCAAACCAACTCCCTCCACTATCTAAAAACAAAGTGTTTGTTTATTAAAAACGAAATGTTTAAGGCTTTAGTCCAAAAAAAACCCATACTATTTTCGAAAAGTGTAAAAAAAAAAAACGTATATAAAAGAAAATAACGTATAGAAATTTTTAAAAAATTAAAAATGATCGTATATAAATGTCTAAAATTTACCTCATATTTTACTGTATCGTCAGCCCGTGAACATGTATATTGAAGTGCATTGGACGAAAACCAGCGCCATCAAGCGTGGAGTGTATTATATTTACTAGTATCATACACTGCAGAATGGTCTCTCCAAGTTCAATCCATTTTCTCCACTCTCTAACCTCTTTTCTCCACATCACCCCAGCACATTTCTCTTTAATAAGTTTTTACAATCTCTTGGAATCCAGTTTAATATTTCAACTGTCCATCTAATTATTATCTTTTTTTAACAACTTGTCCAGCCTAATTCCATTTTAGGACTTAAATCTTTCAATGATGTCAGTAATACCTGTTTGTTCTCTCACCCGTATATTTCATTTTCTTCTTGCTACTCCTAATATACATCTCTCCATACTTTGTTGAGTGGTCTGAAGTTTCCTTATTGCTCTTCTTTTAAATATCCAAGTTTCTGATCCACAAGTAAGAACTGGTAATACATACACTTTTTCGAAAGTTATTACCATTTTAATTTGTTGGCTACAGTTAATTTGTTAATTTATACAGCTTTACATTATATGTGTGTTAGCACAACTTTATTATTATAATTTTGATAAGTGTAAAACATAAATCTATGATTTATTATTTATAAAAAACCTACCTTTTCAAACATATAGGCATATATTTTTTTAATATTAAATTATTTCTACCAATCTGATAACTCTTGCAATATTTGCAAAAACAACTACAGCATCTGCAAAATTTAGATGATTTAAAAATTTCCATTTACTTTTCCTTAGCTTCTCATTTTAATTCACAAAATATTTATTGCAAAACTGTTGTAAAAAGTTTTGGAGATATGAGTCACCTTGTCATACACCCTTCTCAATGTTAATCTTTTTAGTATCATTATATAATCTAATTCTTGCTGTTACACTTTTATAAATATTCTTCAGAATATGACAGTATCCTGGGTCTATACTTTGATAGTACAATACTCTAATCACTGAAGAAATACTTATGGAATCAAATGCCTTTTTATAATCTACAAATCCAAAACATTATGGCAACTCATATTTAATGGTCCTTTCTATAACTTCTCTCAATAATTGGATATGATCCAATATATACTGAAACCACTTTTAAATCCATCTTTTTATTTTGTTTGGTTAAATCCAAACTTCACTGTATATGAGTTATAATTATTTTGGTAAAAATCTTGTATAGAACCGATAAAAGACTGATAGGTTTGTAATTTTGAATATCTTCTCTATCACCTTTTTTAAATATTAATACTGCTTTCTTCCAATCATCTGGTATCTTTATCATTTAGACATTTTTTATATAACTTTGCCAAAAAAAATTATATTTTTATTCCTGCATCTTTTAAGATATCATTTATAACTCCATCATTACCTGGAGTTTTTTTTTCTTCTTTATAAATTTAATTGCATGTACCACTTTTTCATTTGAAATCCTGAGCAATTCAGAAGATGTAGTAGTTGTTGGAGATATCTTTCCTTGTTCTTTATTATTATACAATTCTTGATAGAACTCTTCTACACATTTCATCATATCATTTCTCTTTTTAGTACAAGTTCCATCTTTTTTGCTTATTGCAGAAATAATTTCCTACCAATATTAAGATGGTGTTTTACACTCTTGAGATTTTTATGCTCTTCTCCAGCTTTCCTTGCTAGTTCATAATTATACTTTCTTATATCAGTATCAATTCTTTTTTACACCATTTTACAAAAATTGAGATATTCAATCCTTCTTAATGCACCATTTTTATATATTTTCATATTCCTTCTTTTCTTCATAATATATTATCTTGTCTCAGTAGAAATTTTACTGGTCAATTGTTGCTTTATTTTCCTAGCTATCTTTGTTGCAGTTTTTAAAAGAGTATCAGTTATCTTCCCATTAATTTTATTCAAATCTTAATCATGTTCAAAATCTGTTAATATTTGAAAACAATTTGCAAGTTCTAATTTAAATTCATTGCAACATTTTTGAAGATTAGGAATATCAACTGAATATTGTTTTTCTAAATATTTTTTGTCTTTCTAGTTTTACTTTAACATATATCATGCATCTCACTAATTGACGATTACTTCTGTGTTGAATCTATTAAAAATATTACAATTTTGAAATACATATTTTCTAGTGGTCCAAATATAAACCAATTGTGCTGTACCTTCATTTGGATGCCTCCATGTCCATTTCCTTTTAACATTTTTCTCAAAAAAAGAATTCATAATATAAAGTTTTTTTCCTGCAAACTCCATAAGTCTATGTCTTCTCTCATTTCTATTATTAAATTCTAGCATTAAAGTCTTCCATAACAATTTTAAAATGTTGTTTTGTCTGATCAAAAGCCTTTTGTACATCCATATTGTAACCACTTGAGTATAGTAAAGGAAAAATAGAAATAAACACAGACAAAAAATGTAATTGATATTTTCTACATTCACTGAAATAAAAATAATAAAGGGTTAAATAACTCTGGATTTAAAATAATATTTTATTATAAAATTAAATATGTAAAAAAAGGTCTGATAAATAAAAATTTATTTTTATTATGATTTTGAAAATTTTAAAATAAGCATGTTTTCTGATAATTATATAAATGTTTATTTTTGAAACCTTTTAATTAATTTGTAAATTTCTACTATCAAAGTAAATCATGTATATAGATCACTCACACCTTTGGTCAAATTTCAAAGGATTAAAGTTAATTGAAAACAGGCACTATGTTTTTATCACCTGACCCAACCAAGATTATAAAAAGACTGATAAAAAAATATCAATTAGTTTTTGCTTGCAGTTTTGTAAGAGTTGGTCAGAAGAGTTTGGTTTTAATATTTTAAGTGGTGTCCAACTAGGCCAATTACAAAGTTTGGCTTTAATTTTCTGAAAAGTGGTTAGCAGAAGAGCTACTGCAGAGCTAGCTATAAAGTTGGCTAAAATATTTTATGAAGAGTTAGTAACTGTAGCAGAGAATGGCAACAGTAAAGATAGCTGTAGAGATAACTAGTAGAATTATATAGAGAACTGCCATGAGGATGTAAGAATGCTGGAAATAGTAAAGTTTGAATTCACATTGAGGAAAATGACCCACTTCTTTGTGTTGAAATTCATGGCCTTAAAAGTGTTCTGGAAAACAGCTTGCTGATCTGAAGCTTACCAAATTCAAGTCTAAGTGGAACCAACTTCAGAAGGGAGAAAGCCAACCATACCTGAATTACATACTTTTACCTGATGATGATAATTGCCTGGATTGATCAAAAAAACCAGCTTGCCCAAGTGAAATACCAGATGAATAAAGTAGTAGTCATACATATGCTGCTGTGTCTATATGCAGAGAAGCACAGATAAATTTGTATACAAAAGTGAGTTTTTAAATAATTCATTTGATAGACATTTTAAATCTATATTTTTAAATTCTAAGACATTTGTAATTAGTTAAGGGGTAACCTGATAAAAAGCTTTCTAACCTCTCAAAAATTGATTATACTTTTTTTTAGAAGAATAAAAGAAAGCTGTAATAGAATTTGATAACTGATTTTAAATTATATCTATATTTTGTTTATGCACACATATATGTATGAAATTTTCTGTATTTTTTGTTTATGCACACACATATGTGTGAAATTTTCTGTATGTTTTCAAAATGGAATTAATTGGAAAAATATAACATTATTGTAACAAATTAAAATAGTGCATATATGTAAAGTTTGATCTTTTTTTTTTATAATTATTTTATGTTAATTGAAATATATTCCTTGTATATCATAAATTGCTATGGATATATCCGTTTATAGAAACTTACTAAGAAATATTATAAATCAATGTAATAACTTTAGTTGTGTATATAATTTTGTAAGCCTGATTCTGCAGATCTTAATTTTTTTTTTCTGTTATTAATAAACTTATATTTCATTATAAAAATTGTATTAAATCATCATTTCTTGGTCACATAACAATAATAGAAGTTATGTTCTCTGAACTAGATTCAAGGACGGAATGAATATGTAAATGGGTATGATGTGTATTTAGTGCTTTTGGGCATCTAGAGATGATCAATCATCATCCTGGTTGGCGCATAAGATTATATTTTTTAAAGCTCATGCACTAAATTTTTGTTTTAGTTTAGTCTTGTTAAAAATATAAGTTCATAATTGGCCAGAGAATTGATGATGATCAGCATGTTTTAATATCCCAGCATTATTATTTTGATTTCTAATTTATTGTGTATTGAATGGATGAGCACTAAGTTGGTGCATCCAAAGTTATGTTTAAATAATTGCCCAAGCTGGCAAAGGCTCAATAGTTAGCCTGGTCTATAGAAAACCCATTTCCAATCCAGTCATAAGATTGACTGTTGATTTATTGTACTGTTTTATTTTAACTGTTAATAATGAATGGTATTTTGAGTATTACTCATACTTACTTAGACTGATTTTTTTAATATTGATAATGCTGGTGAATAAATATAATTTTAGTTAATCTAAGGAGTGACTGGCTGATCTCTCTGAGTTCTCTTGATCTCATGCTCCCCTTAAATATATCTTACTTATATATACTTTTGTAAATTATTGATTTTTGTATTTAATTTATTTGGGGTTGATGTTGATTTTGCCATACCACAGGTTTACCTCAACTCCCCATCTTATGACAATATAAAAACCCTCTATTTTATCATCGCAATTGTTGGAGCATAAACGTGAATTATCTGCATGTGATATCTTCTATTAAGTTTAATAACTAATCATGCCACTCTAGACTGATACACCATCAATCTCCACAATATTGTTCTTCCACTTTTTATTTATAATGAATCCTACTCCACTTATAATGAATCCTACTCTATTAAAACAGGCAAAACTCTCCATACAGTAGTGCCATTCAGTGCAAGCCAGAGTAATCAATGGATGCCAGAAGATTTGTGCATAAAATTCCTATCTAGTGCCTACTCATCCAATATCCCCAGACTAGCTTCTGGCTTGTGGTCTTCGTCTGTAGACGAAGCCTTGGATCTGAGAGCACTACACCTAGATCTTAGGATCTAATGCAACCCTCCAGTAGTCACCTTTTATCTCTACTTAACTATAAATATGAGAATAAAATTGCAAACAGTAATATTTTCAACCTGAGCTCATTAGCTTATATAGTCATATTGATTACTCTCACTTGCACTGGGTGGCACTACTATACGGAGAGTTTTTCCTGTTTTAATAACAGTTATGAGTAAGCATAAGAAATGGTGATCATGTGATGTTTGCTGTTTTAATACCAGTCCTGCCTAATAAGATAGTGGTGGCTATGGTTATTAAAGAACCCAAAACACCAAAATGTATGGTTACTGGACTGAGTTCAGACCTATATGACTATATAAGCTAATGAGTTTAGATTGAAAATATTATTGTGTTTTCAATTTAAGACTCATAGTTTTGTAGTTAAGTAGAGATAAAAGGTGGCTGCTGGAGAGTTGCATTAGATCCTAAGATCTAGATGCAGTGCTCTCAAATCCAAGGCTCCTCACTGATGAAGGACACTAAGCCAAAAACTAGTATGGGGATATTGGAAGAGTAGGCACTAGATAGGGATTTTATGCCCAAGCCTTCTGGCATCCATTGATTAATCTTGCTTGCACTGAGTGCTTTAATAACAGTTATGAGCAAGCATAAGAAATTTGTGATCATGTGATGTTTGTTGATTTAATACCAATCCTGCCTAATTGAATCATACTCTACTTGTACTTCCAATGTACAATACATATCCACTTTTAAAATCAATTGTCTCTTCACCTTTTCTTCTAACTTCACAAAGACTAATAATATTCCATTTAATATTAGACAATTCTTCTTTCAATTCTTGGAATAATTTCTTCACTTAAAAGTAATGTGCAGTTTTAAGTACCTAAATAAAATGTCCATCAAATGGCATAAGTGGATTCACAACCAGGAATTCTTAGCACCTCGGCCTTTGGCTGCCAACTGCTGCCTTGTCTAATGGCTTTACAGTCTGCTGGATTTAAGGGCCATAATTAAGTTTTGTTTGTCATGATTATAAATATCTATTAGAAAATTTATTTTATCCACACACATTCATTCTGCCTTCAATAAACTTAAATGATTACAGTTAAGAACTATCAGGCAATTGAGAAAAAAGACTATGATGTTTCTTGATCTTAAACTCAGATGTAAAAAGCCAACAAGCTCACTACACTGGATAATGCATGTCGGTGAGCAGTTCCTTCATGTTCATATACTATATGAATAATCACATAGTAATATTACCTGCAATGACAAGAACATATGGAGTGGAAATTAGAAATTTTCCATGAACTGTTCTTTTGAGACCTCCAAAAGGAAACAAAGAATCTCTTTTCAATTAACAGAAAATTCCTTTCTTCAGCCATATAACTAAAATAATGTTCAGTGATTTTTAGGATAGGAAAAAATAAAGATTGAATGGTAATGAATTTGACAAAGTTAACTATTATCAATAATTCAGTCAGATTATTACAAAAATTAAAATGTGATAGATCAAATTAATTATAAGATTAAATTTGAATGAAATGTTTTTTGCAGATATTAAGAAACAAAATGTCTAGTGGGATTTTAAAAAAAAGACTTCAATAAGTAGAGTTTTCTATGAATCTGGGATTTGGACAGGCAATAACAAAGAATATAAAGATTTTAGGTCATATAGTGAAATATTGATAAATATATGTCAAAGAATAATAAGAAAAGATCAAAAGTGAAATGCATAAGTTGAAAACAAACACTATAAAGAACTTACAAGACTGAAATGGAGTTGTGTTAGACATGTCACTAGATAATTAGTAATAGATGGGCAAAGAGATGGATGGATAAGATTAAAAATATTTGGTTTTAAGATATGGAGAATCTATGGATAAAAAAACAAAGAATTAAAATTGGAGAGAGCTTTATCTCGCAGGGTAATGATAATGGTTAAAACATGTGATGCAGATTACAAATATAACTTATCAAAAATTAAAGTGTCAAATATAAAATTAACATTTTGAAAATTTTTTAAACAGATTTGCTAAAATGCTAGTGTCATTATTACAAAAAAGTTATTTATGTTCTTTTATACACATGCTAAATAGTTCTGTTACCAACTGATGAGTGCTGGTTTAGCATGAAATATGAATATTGGTGATTATTTATTTTTTCGGCATGTGTGGTCATGTGTATCAGTAGTATGAGATAGTGTGGATAGTGAAGGGGCTTGAAAGTCTGATTCACATCCCCTATATTTACATTTAGGCTCCAGGTATAAGAGTGCCTGGTATTTCAAATGTTAAGGTAAAATTGTAGAGTTATCAGAGAAAATAAATATGTTGTATGGTAGATTTGTAAAGAGATTATAAGAAAGTATTGTATTTATAAGGTGTGTAATAATTTTTAAGGAAGTGCATTAAAACATATTTAATCAATCATCAAATTATTAGCTTTAGTCCCCATTAGGCAATTAGTAAATATTCTGAATTAAATAATATCCATGAATGAAAATCCACTTTTGATGATGATCAAGAATTTGATTTCTTCTTTTTTGATAATATAGACAAATGACTTTTCAAATCAACAAATTTGTTTACTCCTGTGTTTTGCATGAGACTTAAGCATCATTGAATTCTCACACTCATCATGTGTTCAGAATTATGTAAAACATTTTTAAAACGGATAATAAAATATCAAAATTATACCCGTTTAAAATATCGATATATATATATATATTACATGGACATCCTTTTTAATCATAGTATTTCACTGTCGGTGAATCTCTGTACCAGTTTAGCACCGTGATAAAACAATGAGCTCTAGAATTAAAATTTCTAGAGCATTGGTGGCCGAAAGGTCAGCGCAGCTGCCTTACAAGCAGTTGTCCCGGGTTAGTGGGTTCGCTTCACGGCCGATGCTATGACACGTGAGAAAAAAAAAAAATTCTAGAGCGAAATTCAATATTTCATTTCTGATTCTCGAACTTCATATAACTTTCCGAGCAACATTCTATTATTTACTTACCTATTGTAGAATAGAATCAATCGAAGATTATTACTAGGCACATTTTTTCATAATTTTCAAAAATATGAGATTTCCTGTTATTCTTGTATTAGTATGATGCTTAGACTTCTCAGGTGGAAATATTCACAGGGTGTATATATAGAAAGAATGTATAGTTTAACCCAGTTTTGCTATCATTTTTGCCTATTCCAAAAAAGTTCAAGACTATAACTAAATATTTTTCGATTTCTTTTCTTTACAAATTTTTACATTCGTTATATATCCATTGGGCAATCTACTTATCTACATTCAATCCCTGTTCTATTATTTTCACCAATAAGTTTTCTAACTCACGTATTTATTAACTTATATTGATTATATATATATAACCTGATAAATGAGTACGAATGTTTGTTATTTATCTTTGTTTTCTTTTATAATGTTTTTAACATGTTAATTGTCCTTTCTTTTGCTTTACGGCAAAATTGATTATTGTTTTTGCTGAGGATTATTTAGATAGTTATTAATAGGCCATTTCTAAAAGTAAACTCACGTGCTCATTTTTGAAAATAACATACTTTAGCTTTCCTTTTCTGCACTTTCTATTTATCTTTATAATTACTTCCAGTAGTCTTTAAAAAAAAATTTCCCTCCAGGTTTACTTAGCGGGAGAGTCGCCAACTTAAAACGTAAGTTACAATAATTAGTTTATTAGTATTTTATAATAACAATGTTTTTAGAAGTAATCTTTAATAATAATATTTTATTTTAGTACAAAGGTTATCATCTTTACGATTGCAATTTAAAATTATTGAAATATTTTCTTTAATTAAAAGAATAGTATGCGGTAATTCATAGCCGTATACAAAGCCAGTTTTTTAGAAATATTATTGATTAACTTAGAATTTAATATATATTGCCAATGTTTTTTTTAATTTGGAATTGAATGGTTTATTCCTATTATTCAAAAATAATCTCATCTTGGTAAACAACTTAGATTTTCACTTAAAAAATAAAACATGTTATCAAGCGTTGGTGGCCGAGTGGTTAGCACAACTGCCTTACAAACAGTTGTCCCGGGTTCGCTTCCCGGCCGACGCTTTGACATATGAAAAAATAAAACATGTTAGGTCAGGTAAAGAAAAGATCTTTCTGTTGGTTTTTATCAAATTTTCATTTATTTACTCTGAGCAAAATTTAGTTTATATACTCAGAGTATTATATTCAGAATATATATATAATACTCTTGAGTATATAAACTAAATTTAAGAAAGGCAAAAATAAACTTAAGGAGAACAAGAAAGGAATTGTTTACTGTAATGAAAAGAAGTCCAATGTAAAGCAAAACAAATGTTTATTTTTTGCCTGCTATGAAAGTTTAACATTTTAGATTTGTAACTTTTTTTTTCCATGTGTCAAAGCATCGAACTCGGCCACCAACGCATAACTTAAAATTTAATTAAATTAATGCTTGTTTTATATTTTCATTAAACATCCATGTTTATAGGCTAATAATCTACCGGATAATAATCACGTCATTCTTAACAAATTATTATTACTTTTCTTTCGAAATTAGTTCGTTACTGTATTTATATTTTATATTATGTATTGGAAGCACTGGTGTAGCTTAACTTATTTAATTGACATTAATTAATTAATTCTGCCGAAGGGATGTATATGTGAATACAACTTTTAAATTCACACATTCATATTAAATTGTACGAATTATGTATGTGATGGTAAACTAACCAAGCAAAACGAGATCCTATAACCAAAATAATAAATGATATACTTGATCGAAAACACATTTTAATTTACTAGCTTATTTTAAAGCTACATCATAAACGTTTATTGCTCTTATGTCGGGAATTTCTTCATTGCAGATCTTTTTCGATATTTACACGCATGTATGTACTGCACATTAAATTTTTGGCAAAAAGCGCATATATGCAGTAACTATATGAGAGTGCTATGACTAAATTATTTCCCTTAATAATTGTTGGCAATAGTTTATAAAACGTAATTTTCCTCTAAGTATTTTTGACTGCCCTTTAAAGATGTAAATTAAAAGATTTATGATATAGTTCTAACTTAGTATCATAATTCTAGAACAAATTGTATTAAATGAAGGCAATTTAATGAATAAATGTTATCACCAAATCATAATATTCTAATTATTCAATCTGCCGATTGGCAGAGAATTTAACACACTTTTTAATTGTTCATTATCAAACATTATTTAATTCACTCTAAAATTGTTTCTCCAAGTTTAATCCACTTTTTTTATTCAACAAACTTTCTTATCTCATTTTTCCATCTCATAAGTTGTGTTTATTTAGGTCTCTTTCAATCATTTGAAATCCAGTTTAGAATTTAAGTTGTTCATCTATTGTAATCTCTTTTAGAAATATAGCCAGCCTGGTTTCATTTCAGTCTCTTTAAACTTTTCTCTCAACCTTATATTACATTTCATATCTTGATGTTATTTCCAACCTGCATTTTTTATATTTGTTTGTGTAATCTACAGACTGTATTGCTAATAAAATACTCTTACTAAAAACTTTATTTCAAGAAAGTATGCACATTTCCTTTGAATATTAAGCTATTTCACTAAAAGTATTCTATCTTAATTAATTCTATGATGATTTCATATGTAATTTAGTTATACTATTTATAATTGTTAATTTTTTCTAATTTATTATTATCTACCATTATTTTTCGCGTTTTGAAAATTCATTAAATATAAATTGAAACTTTTATTATTTTTGTCTTATATCTTTGTTTTCGTTTCTTATAGCCATTCCTGTACTATCTTCAAAATCAAGATGACTTTAGTAATCTCCATTTATTTTTACATTCTTTCCTGCCTATATTTATCATCACAATATTTCCTATAAAACTTCTGTCGCAATCATACAATTATCATATAGTCTAATCTCTGCTATTAAATTTTGATCAATATTCAGAATTTTAAAGCATTATAGTCTATATCATGATGCTTCAAAGTTTTAATCTCAGAAGAAATGCTTATAGAATAAAATCTATCAATTTCTATATAAAATGGCAACTTTTTTAAATATTTGATCGATACCTACTGGCCTATAATCATTTTTCAATCTAACTTCTTATTTTGATTGGTTTGAATCCAATGTTTTTGGTAAATGATTTGTTAATAATTTTTGAGATGTCTATAATATCTAATTTCCTTTTTTCAATCTTTTTTAAATATCACTATAGTTGCTATCTTTGTGTTCTAGTATGTTTTTTTAATGCTTTATCTTTTTAAAACATCTAAAATGATTTTACTACTTTTTGAAAGATTTTATTCTTTATAGATCTTATTACATGCTTCATCTCTTTCTTTGAAATTTGTGACATTCCAATTATTATTATTGTAACTGTATGTCTACTTTATTTTCTTGTCTTTAGTGCTAATTAGTGTTTTACAAAATTATTTCATACATTTTTTTCAATCATTTCAGCTTTTATTAATAGTTATCTTTTTTTTAATATACTGTGTTACTGAAATATTTTTTTTGTTGATACTAAGATGCTATCTTATATTTTTGAGTTGTTTATTTTTATATTTTCTATGTCATCATTATCTCTCTTTTACAGAATTATGAATGTTCAGTCCTTCTTTACTTTAATTTTGAATTTTTTTTTTTTTTTTTAATATATTTTATTGTCTCAGTATAAAATTTATTGATAAATTGTTGCTCTTTTTGTTTCCATTATGTGAGTTCAGTGGTAGAGTATGTTTTTTTACTGATCTTGTGTAAGACTCTTGCATCCTGAAAGCCAAATAATACATATTTTGTATCTCATTAATTGATTATCATTTTCTGTATTGAAACTAATTAAGTACATTTCAGTCTTGAAATATATTTTTTCTGGTGACCAAAATACAATTTAATTTATTAATGTCTTCATTTTAGATATTTTCATCCATTACTTATTGAATTTTCTTCTTTAAAAAAAATTATTATGGGCAGCTTACTTTTTTTTTTTTAAATTACTTTAGTCTACACTTGTCTCCATACTAAAATTTATTCACAGAACTCTATATATTCCAACAAGCTCTTATTAACATAAATAAATATATATATATATTTAGAATGACAGTCTGTTAGGATATATACTTTTGAATTACCTACAATTAAAATGAACAACTACTCTTACTATTCTGTCTGACATACTATTAATGTCTGCAATGTTGTTCTTCCAATATTTATACCTTTATAATAAATTAAATATGGCCTTTAAAATCAACTGCCTCTTCAGTTTTTTTTCCTAAATTCACAAACTCTTGCATTTTTTTTCCACTTGAAAATAATTTATAGTTACATGTGATCAAATAAAATATCGATATTAAATTGCAATTTAGGTGTCTAATTAGACAAATCTTAACATTCTTTATCTTTAATCACAGACCACTGTCTTGTTTAATATCTTTGAAGTTTTTTTATAGATAGACAACTTCCATATTTATTTCATAAGTAATTTCATATAAATAAAGATACAATAAAAGACAAATAACCCCCAAGATGCATTTCGTGCTGAACCAGCACTCATCACTTGGGCCAGGTCATCATCTCTCATATATATCTTTATTACATGAAGATCACTTATGTAGAGCAAATTGTCTAATTTTTATGTTCAAGTGTCAATTTACTCAACTCCCAACTTTTACGTTATCAACTTTTTGATAACACGTAATGATTATTACTAATCATTTATTAAACTAGAGATTTTCTCTAGCACAGATATAAACTTTAATCCAAGTTAAAGATTAATATATCTGATTTTCAGCACACACACACATAGCTATTTATGTTTCTCTTTCTCCCATGCATAATATCTTTTTTATAGATAGACAACTTCCATATTTCTTCATTCTTTTTTATTTCATAATATGCATTGATATACATACATTCTGTTTTTAAAAGTTTCTAAATTATATCTCAGCTAAAAACTATAAGACATATGATTATTTTAAAAAAATGCTATAGTGTCAAGAGGTAAAAATCATGGAACATGATGCTTGCTCATTCATATAAAAAAATGCATATGGCCTTTATTGCTTGGAGTTCATAAGAAGTTCCAGTGCCAGATCTGCAAGCACCAGAATCAATCCTGGAACCTCCTGCTTCCAAATTGACACTCTACTAACTACACCAAACCATGAAGGGTAGGTCATCTATGATAATGGAAACCTGATCCCATGTTCATCAACCATAAAACATTAATATGTTCAATAATAACTCACATAGTATACATTGGGATTTTTTTTTTCTGATATAATTTTTGCTTCAAAGAGGAATCAAAACATCTTTCAGTTAATAGAATATTCTTTTTCTGCAGCCATATAATATCATTATTTCTTCAACCATTATTAGCCTATTGTAGAATGAAGAATTCATCAAGTTGAATCCAGCATATGTTTTTTTAGGCCTTTTACAAGAGATCTATTTAAATATTTCAATTGTCCATTTGTGGTATATCCAATCCAATTCCATTTCAGTTTTTTAATTCTTTTATTAATGACAATGATAATTTTTTCTATTTTCATCCATGTATTTTATTTCTTATCCCTTAATAGTCCTAATATACATCTTTCTAATGTTTTTGTATTGCTTATTAATTAAATTTTCAAATCTTTGATTCATAAGTAGCATTTGTAAACACTTTGATAAAAACTGTTTTCAAAGCACTTAGAAATATTTCCTTTTAATATTAAGTTATTTCTATCTCAAGAATTCCAAATTTAATTCAAATTATTTTTATTCAACATCTATTTTCTTTTGCATTAATAATCTGATCAAAATGTTTGCAACTATCTCTAGGTCATTACTATCAATTTTCTCCTTTTTTGAAAAAAAAAAAAAACATCAGTTACTTGGTCTTTTTAACATTTATCTTTGATACTCCCCCTTCCCCATCTGATAGCTTTTGCAACATGTCTCAAAGTTCTGGGACATTATTTGTGAAACAACCACATTATCTGGGAAATTTAGAGAGCTTAACAAATGTCCATTTATTTAAATTCTTTTGGTTTCTCATTTGAATCTATGAAATACTTCATAAAATTCCTGTAAAAAGCTTTAGAGAGATGAAATCATTCTTAATAATGTTAAATTTTTTTAGTGTCAACATATAATTTATCATTAGTATTGTATTTTTTTTTTCAACCTTTGACAATATTCTGAGATTATGTCTTAATATTGCATTGCTTCAATATTGAATCAAATAATATTTCATTCTTGTTCAGTATATAATTACTTTTAATTTTTTAAAAGTGATCTGAGCCATCATCCTTTTAAAATAATTTCTAGCATTTATAAAATGCAAATAATTTAAAAAATATGATGTCCAAGTCAACATAACCATATGATGTGTAAATAGGGGACTTTCATATAAAAGCCAGACCTTGAAAAAGCATTGTTGATATTTTGATCATAAGTGCAAAAATGTTTTTCATCTACTTCTTTCCATCTTCTTAAATATCAAAATTTAAAATCTATTTAAAACAAAAGTGAAACAGACAACTCACTATAAATAAAAAAAATTATTTAATACATCAACCCGTTTTTCATTCTTTATTAAAAATCTTATCAAGATCTTTCTTTTAGTGATGTTAGGTGATATGGCTACTCCTTTATTAAAGTTAGGAATCTTTTAGCAAGTATGCCCAGAAAAACAGGTTAGCCAACTTATTTTCACTTTCTGTTCTCCACTCTAAGTTTTCACCATATTCTCTATACTGCTCTATCCCATTTCCACAACATCATCTTTGTCCATTCCATGCCTTCTATATTTAAATCCCCCTTATCTTTTTCCAAGCCCAGCATAAAGATCAAGAACTCACTTTCTGTAACATTTAATTTATATTTATTCTTCCCAAAACTTCAATTAGCAAATGTCTAATATTTTTCATACTTTCCTTAGATAACTTGCAACCTAAATGAGCCACATTTCTCCATTTATGTGTATATTCCCTTGTTGCTAACAATCCTGTTCGATCCTTAAATAGTAAACTACTTTCCTTGCTATTATCATAAATTAACTCACACCTAATATTCTGTTTACTTCTATAAATATTTAGATTATTTTTACTCTTCCTACTAGTTCTCCAGCTCTCTATTTTTTATTAATGCATCTATTCTTCTATCCCGTTCTTTGCTACTGTAGCACTTAACAATCCTCCTAACACAATCATCCGATCTTTTGTACAAGTATACTGACATAAAGTCTTTATCCAAATCTTCTGAATACCATACTGCCTGTCTTACTCATCTTGTTGCTTGTCTTTTACTCATAACTCAATTAAATACAATTTTGGCTATTCTCTTACTATCCATAAATTGCAATCTACCAAATATTTTCATTTTACTTTTTGCATCTCTCATATAAAAACTTGATCATCCTATTTCTCCTTAAATTGTCTTCTTTGCCATCCACACATCTGCATCTAATGCATGCCTTCCTACTTTTTTTGTACTTTTTCTAAGTAATCTAATACCCCTTTACTAACACATAACACATTGTTACCATAATTTAACACTCCTATTTCCACTCTCTTCCATAAAATCCTTGTTACATCAAATTTATTATGTGAGAGAACTTGACCTCTTTATCAGTCCCTTTCTTTTCTTTGCTTCATTTATCAATTTTTTCTCCCATTCATACAACCAATTCCTCTGATTACTTAAGATGATTGCCTAATAGTTATTCATCACATTTAACTTTATATCCCCCAAGAAAATTTCTTTCTCTTTTTTTACCCCAGCATTTCTCATTATTAATTTTGACTTTTTTTCCACTAAATTTGATCCCCATTGCTTTACCCATCCTTGTGTAAGCCTTCAGCACAACTTCCAGATCTTCCCTACCTTCTGTGCACAAGAAAATATCAAATAAAAGTTCTGATAATTTATACACTCCCTTGCCATCTATAAATAGTATCCCTATCTTTCGTTCTAATCTTTCTATTGTCCTCTCCATTTCTCTCAAATATAAAAAAAAAACAAAATAGATGACATAGGGCATTCTTGCCTTAGTCCCACCCCATTTTTTAACTCCAACTGATTTTATATTTCCTAACTGATAGTATAGTATTTATTTTCATACAATCTCTTAATAAGATCTAATAAAGCTTCATTTATTCCCAAATTTACTAAACTCACCCATAATCTATTTCTAGTTACTCTATCATATGTTTTCACTATATCTATAAATACCATATATAACTGCCTACCTGTATTCCTACCCATATTTATAAGTTGTGTGATTACAAATAAATTATCTCCTATATGCCTACCAGTTCTAAAACCTCCTTGCATTTCTTCCATTATATTATTTTCTTCCATCCATTTTGCTACCCTTCCAATCACCCTATATGCAAAAATTTTATACAACACAAACATTATCTTTATTTTGATCACCACTCTTGGCCTAATTTAGGGCACTACAGTTTACATAAATAAATGTAAGAAACCAAAGTATCATAAAACATTTTGATTTTCTTACTTTTGGAATAAGCCCCTCCATCGGTAAGTCAAGCATTATAACATTTAAAGGATATTCAGATGGAAATATTTTAGTATATAGAGTTTTCCATTTATAATTAGAAAACTCTGTGTGTATTCTAATAAAATAATTAAATATTACTCCAGTAAATACTAAAAATTAAAAAAAGATATAAAGGTACATGAAACATGATTGCAAAATCCAACCTTATTTATTCTGATATACAAAAAAATTTTTATAAAAGATTTTAATGATACATCTACTTAAGGCACTATTTATCAGAAATAATAGTTCTGTATTTATGCATTCCATTTTCATTTCAAAAATTTATTAATTGACAATTTATTTACTTTATCTTTTGATATTATATTATTGCTCCAATATTTTGCAACCTATTATATCCCAAGTGTTTGTAATATAATTAAAAGTAAAATTGAAAAAGTGTCTGAAATATTTTTTTGATTATTCATTAAATGCCTGAATATAAAAAATATTTTTACTTTTTTTCAAAGTGAGTTGTTCCAACATTTGTTTAATTATCAGTGATAAAGCATGATTATCAAAGCAGCCGTAGTAATCTGATATTCTATATGTGGCAAAAAAAATTATTTCAAATCTCTGCTGCTAAATTTTTATTATTAGCATCATAGTAGAGATGTGTTTAAAAATGTAGTTGCATTTCACAATTTCTCTACTTCATCAAGTTATAAATAATTTAGATAATTCTATAGATAAGTGACATTTAAATCATGCTATTCTTCATTATCTTATTCAGTTCCAAAAATGTGAACCCTATCTTCTCGGTCCATTTTTTTTGACACAATTTGTTGCACAAATATTTAAACCCATATTTATTTATATCCTAAATGCATTGATAAATAAACTAGTCCATACTTTTGAGGCCTAATAATAAAACCATTATAGAATCTGTCTTTGATTGAAATCTTTCCAGATTTCAATATAACATACATTAAATAAAATTATTATGATGGTATTTTATATTTAGTTATTGAGTATTCCAATAAAATAGCAATATTATTTTAATTTTTTATCATTGATAAAAAATGTTTTCAATTATTGTTTATTTATTTAGTCTCAGCAATGTAAAAATTTATAATACTATAAGAATTTTTTTTTTTACTTTTGTTAGATAGTTTGACATTTTATTCTGCTCTTTTCTGTGAAATATTTAGATAATATTTTTAGTAATCTTGTAAAAATGAAGCCAATTGTGAACATTAGATTATACAAAATCATAATTAATTTGCAAGCATTCATCTGCTTCATTAGTCAAGTGTTTAAGATATATATATATTGTTACCTAACAAAGAGGCAATGGCTAGCAATCAGAGGATACACAAACAAGTACTACATAACATGTGTTTTTAAAACACCAGAGTATGAGTCCTCTTGTAGACAATACCATGGCTAAATATAATTATTAAAATACAAGATTCCTTTATAATTCAAAATATTTTATCTTAATTTTTAAAATATCTTTATCTCAAACATAGTTTCTTTTCAATTTTAAGTATCTTGTTTGATATAATTAATAATAAAATGTTTTCATGTATTAAGACAGCATACAATTTTGCAAATTGAACAATATTTGTATTTTTTCCTTTTAAAATAATGCTTCTGGTTATATATTAAAATTTCAATAACTTGTTTTGTGAATTCACATTGCTATAGTTGCTGAGAAATTATGTTTATTGATGAAACATGTTCATTTGGAGTCACACATATTTCTACAAGATGAATGGTATTGATTGAATATGTATTTACTTATTTAACAAACTATTTATCTGTGCAGTTTTATATTATATTTATATTAATTGCTTTTTATTTATTATTTTAAATGTGTGTATGTTAAAATGAAAATGCTAACAATTGAAAATGTGAATAGTTTTCAGGTTCATATATCATAGAGCTTTAATTGGATTAGATTTCACCTGCCATCTTCTGGTTAACAGAAATAGCTGAGTAGATCGTAATAGCAACAAGTATTAGAATTGAGATAGCCATATTTTCCAGACAATAACAGATGATATCCAAAAGACATCTATGCTATAATAATGATAATAGTAAGCAATTACACACAGAGATGAACTCCAAAACTGTATTCACACATACACAAACACACACACACATACATATAATACAAATAAAATGTCCATTAATTAAAAAAAACTATTGTAATAACAATATAATAATAAATACAATGGTAATAAACTATTGTAAATGGTCTTTCAATCTGCAGAAGTACTTTTGGTTAATTCCTTAACCTGCTTTAACTGCCATTAAATTCAAATAACAAAACAGAAGCAAATGTTATCGACTCAGATCTCATGAATCACAAATTTTAATGTTAGCAGCTTGTCTATTAATTAAATTCATTTTATTCCTATTTATTAAAATTGCCTCTTAATTTTTCTTTTATTATGGTTTTTCTCTTCATGAAGAATCTTCACACTTTCAATATCAAACTTAAATTTATATTTACATGTTACATGTCCTTTCATAATCCAAGAAAACTGAAGCAGTCATTAAATTACTATTATTTTTACTTTTCACAAGCTCCTTTAATCTTTTTTTAATACTGCACCTCGATTCACCTATATATGAAAACATATATCCACAAAAAATTTGATATACAACATTACTTTTCTGCTTGACAGGTATGATATTAGAATTGTTCACTAATTTATTAACATTATTTGGAACACAGAGTGAAATATTAAACACATTCTTATACTTCTGTGGATTGAAAGACTGTTTACAATAGTTTATTACCATTATATTTATTTATTGTTATTATATATATATACTCACACAAACTTAAACAGATGTAATCGATTTTTTATAATATGTAAATAATTTTTTTTTTTTAGGTGATGCAGTTTGTAAATTGATAAGTAGGATTTTAATTTCATTGATACCAGTACTGAAACGTCATATTTTTTAACTTTGGAAAAAAATAATCATTTGTCAAGTAATTTGAATTTTTAGTGAAATGAAATAAAAGGATAAAACTGTCATTGGTATAGTATTATTGAGAAAAGGACTCAATTTTCAATTAATATAATTAACGAATTAAATAGATAAAAATATTCATTTAAAATTTCATTATAACATGGGAGACAAGTATCATATATGTCATTTGTGTGCTTTTAAAACTAAGAATATAAAACAATTTAAAGCTCATATAAAAGTACACTCATCTGACAAACATTTTTGGTGTGACAAGTGTGCTTATAAAACTGTAAGACTTACTTCTTTAAAAAATCACAATCTTACACATTCAGGAGAAAAACCATTTTCATGCGATCATTGTGATTACAATGCTGCAACTATTTCAAGGCTTGAAAAACATGTTAGAAAAATTCATTTAGAAAAACAATTAAATGGAAATAAATCAAGCAAAAACAAATGTTTAGATTATCTTAAGCAATTTAGCTGTGAATTCTGTCAATTTACAACAATTTGTTCTATCATTTTGGATTCCCATTATAATAAACTTCATAAAGACCTAACATTGTATCAGTGTAACCATTGTGATTACAAATCAATATCAAAAAGTTCTTTAATTAATCATAAACAATTGCATTCTGAGGAAATACAGTTATATTGTAAATACTGTAATTTTAAAACAATTTATTATAAATATTTAATAAAACATTATAATAAAACTCACATAAATCTTCAGCATTCCCAGTCTAACTTTAAATCCATGGTTAAACAAACTTTTGGTAATGATATCAATGAGAATTCATCTATAAGATCTAATGTGATTAGCATAGAATTTTTAAAATGTGATTACTGTGATTTTACATCAAATAATAAAGTAAATCTTTTAATTCATTTAAATCAGCATATTAGCAAAAGAGATTGCAAGATAACTCAAAAACACTTGATGGAAGAATTAATGATTGAGAATAAATTGCAGTTCCATCAATGTGACTCATGTAAGTTTAAAACATTTTCTCAATATCAGCTTCACTACCACTTAAGGATACATCAAAAAAATCTATTCATTTGTATCATTTGCAACTATAAATCATCGTCAGAGACATTCTTAAATGAGCATAAACTAATGCATGAAAAAACTAATTATAATAAACATTGTAGTAGCGTAGTTTCAAAGAAATCATTGTACGATCTTATTTCAAATGATAAATTGTTTAAGTGTGAGGATTGTAATTATAAAACATCTTTAGAACAAAATTTAACAATACATAAAAATAATCATAATAATATGAATTCAAATCAACCTTATTTGAGCAATAAACAATTTCACTGTGATCGTTGTGATTTTAATTCATTTTTTAAACATAAATTGATCATTCATACTTTAACTCATGATGAAAATCCCAACAATTATTCAAATTTTGAAGTGTTTCATCATGAAAATTCTGATGCTAGTACAACTGTTAAAAATACATCATCTTTACCTGATCGAAGTCAAAAGAATGAAAATTCTTATAAGCCTCTCTTAAAAGAAAAATCATTTCTGTGTAAATATTGTGATTTTAAAGCAGCATTTAAAAGTAAATTAACATCCCATTTATATGTTACACATAAAATAATGATAAAAGATGAAAAACATAAAACAAACTCAACTGTGAAGTTCTTATTTTGGTGTGATTATTGTGATTATAAAACATCTAGTAAAAAGAAATATGGAGTGCATAAAAGAAGTCATTCTAAAAATAATTCAAAAAGTCTTAGTAAAAAAACATTTAAATGTAATTACTGTAAATATAATACTGTGTTTAAACATAGTTTAATATTACACATTAGAAGTCATAGTTCTAAGTCATCATTGAACAATGAATCATTCAAGTGTAAACAGTGTGATTTTGAAGCACCACTACGTTATAAATTATTATTACATAGAAAAATTCATAGTCAATCTAAGGAAAAATCAGTCAACTAGTAGAAAATTTGAATCTAAAATTAAAATTATAAAATAACTGCAAATATTACACAAAAAAACATCATAAGATACTATTAAGGAAAAAGTTACTCCAGTGTGATTCATGTGATTGTAATTAAAAAAACTGATATTGCATAAGAAAACTCATTGTAAAACACCAATCATCTCTAGAGAATGAAAAAGAATAATCTTTTTTAAAATCTTACAGATATTATTATTAAGAATGTGGATTCATAAACACTATAATAAATAACAAAGTGAAGAAAGTCCTATAAAATTTTTTGATTAAACTCTGATAATTCATAATAGTTGGTTTTAAAAAAAATTTGAATTGTCTCAAGCATGCAATTTGTTAAATGGTTATCCTATTTTTATATTGATTGTACTATTCAGAATCATTTACATTTTTTGTTTTTATAACTATATTTTTGCACTGCTCCTATTTTAAAAATATTCATGTTATTTTTCATTATTTATACTAATTTCAATTATTCTTGCAATTTTAATATGTTCATATCATTTGGATAATCTTCATACAATTTAAAATTATTAATTCTATTTTTGTATTGTATAATTTTTTTAGCAGTTTATAGTATTTTGAATCATTCATATTATGTTAAAATATATATAGGATTCTGGTTTGATACAAATATTCATTTGTTTTTGCAATTACATTAACTTTAATCATTGTCATAATTTTAACTACTTGTGTTGTGTAGGTTTCTTTTAACTATTTAAATTGTTTAACATTCTTTTTATTTTAATTATATTTTTGTAATCAATTACATAATTTTTGATGGTTTGTGATATTTTGAATTACTCATATGATTTTCATTTTGGTCACAATATTTTGAATATTTATAGGTAATTGCTATTGTGCATGTTATTTTATTATTGTAATCCATATTGGTTTTTTAAAAGATATTTTGTATTGTATATGCTATTTTAAATTGTCAGCATTATTTTTATACTGTTCTCATAATTGTGTAAAGAATTTTGGTCAGTATATTATTTTGAAAATGGTTAAACCATTTTAGCATTGTTTATGTATCAGGCAGTATTTTTTTGTATTTTAAAATAAACACCTTCCGGCCAATTACAAAGATGTATAATTTCATTAAGCATAATGAATCAATGTTGACCGGAAGTAGATTTTTTTCAAAATAAAATTTTTAACAAAATTTATTCATTCCTTAGCGCAATCACCAACTTTTATTTTCTGACAATAAGCCGTAATAATATTATTTGTAAAAACGATATATTAAAATTCTTTAATAAAAACCTCAAAAATTATTTGTAGAAATCCCCCCCCCCCCCAATTATCACTTCATTTGATTCCAAGGTTTCTCATGGATAATAAAAAAACTAATTTAATACACATATTTAAAATGTATATTACTCAAAATACAATTTCATTTCAGTAAAAAACACATTAAAATATCAGAAAAAAGAATATTGCAGTAATGGAAAAAAAAGAACACTAATAAATAAAAAAATATAGAAACTGCAACTCAGTATACCAGGTGAATTAATTGGTTAAAGGTGATTTGTGATGAAGCTCACACACATGCCTATGAATTTTTTATTTAATATTTGTTCAAACTGAGTTATTAAAATTATGGATAGTAATTTTGTGGATATGAACGAAGAGTCATCTATATTAAAATCATAAATCAAAACTCAGTAAACTTTATGAAAAAAAAACATCAATGTAATAAATGATTTCATCTCAAACACCATCAAGTGCTTTTTATATGATAGAAGTAAATGTCTTAATACCACAGTGTTATATAACTATGTTATTAATCTTGCTTGCATATATTCAGTAATTTATGTAATCTCATAAAAAATTATATACATATATACATGTGTGTGTGCATAATTATATTGTTAATTAATTCAAAGTTATTGCGGAATATTATTGAATGGCATTCAATTGTAATGCCTCTTGGTAGTTGCTTGAATAAAGAATTTTAAGCCTTTTATTTCATAAGTTTTATAGTTATATATAAAAAAGCTTGCCACAGTTTTTGTTTTTTTGATATTATAGCTGTTAAAAACATTCCATTTATGAACCTGTTTATTTGGTTTTGGTATTTTTCCAATAATTTTGTGATAGTACCACTACTGCAGTACCTTTTAATCTACTGCTATCTCATACAAACTGGCCAGTTTAATAGACATGCTGTAAACAATACTACCACCAATATAGCAACTATCAGCATGTAAACTCTTTCATCCGAGATGTGATTAACCATCATAGCAAATATGGAGAAACTATTGACAAGGTCATCCTGTTGGCTCATCATGAGAGTTTAAATTAAAAATTGTTCAATAACAATTTATAAATAGAAACAATGCATAACTTTAGCTGAAATCTATACAAAACATTTAAAATTTCCTATATATTATTTCAGCCACACTCGCCCCCCCCCCCTTTAAATAAAGAAAAGCTTGAATTTTGAATGGGCTGTAGAATTCAAGCTTTTTGTTATTCAAAAGGGAGAATGTGGCTGAAAAAATATATCTATGGGGTGTTAAAAATATTAAGATTTTCACTCATTAAATTTCCAATGTTGATGTGGACTTCAGTAGAGATATTCCTTTGATTGAATTAGTAGAACGAATAATACTATCTTAAAAAATTAAATAGCTTAAAACAGACTTGTTCAGAAAAAGTACTATTAAGAACAATTGCTGTATGATAATTACTAGAATGCACTTTTTATTTAAAATGTATCTTTAAATTTGAAAAATATCAAATTATATTTTAAAAATAGGAAAATTACCATCAATGCTAATAAATCCTTGATAAGAATGTTCTACTAACCAAAAGTCTCTTGGTAGCCATCAAACTTACTAGTTCAAAATACAGACATCTTTGTTTGCATCTGATCGGTTACATATCAATTTGCAACAATTTGTATAAGTTGATAGTAATGAAGTATATGTTTTATAACAGTTAAGAAAATTGTGTGAAATGCTCAGTTAATATTATTGTTAAATATAATACAACAAGTGTAATTGAAATTTATGCCATTAGATAAATATCCCTTAATAGAAACAATTTTACTGATAGTATGAGTCACAAAAAAAAAATCAAATAATTTAGTTATAATTTCTGTTCATATAGTATTTAGTAAGTGATTTCAAGTTTTATTCATTTGTAAATTAAAATGTAAAACAATATATGTTTATTAAATATTTTGTAAGATTCATATTACAGTTTTATAAATTCTATGGATTGTATTTATATTACAGTCTTAAACATTAAAATAGGCAAAACTCTCCATACAGTATTGCCACTCAGTGCAAGCTAGAGTAATCAGTGGATGCCAGAAGGCTTGTGGATAAAATCCCCATCTAGTGCCTACTCATCCAATATCCCCAGATTAGTTTCTGGCTTATGGCCTTCATCAGGCAGGAGCCTTGGATCTGAGAGCACTGCACCTACATCTTAGGATCTAATGCAACCCACCAACAGCCACCTTTTATCTCTACTTGACTACAAAACTATGAGTCTTAAATTGAAAACACAATAATATTTTCAATCCAATCTCATTAGCTTATATAGTTATATAGGTCTAAACTCCATTCAGTACCTATACATTTTAGTGCCTTTGGTTCTTTAATAACCATAGCCACCACTGTCCTGTTAGGCAGGATTGGTCTAAGCCAATAAACATCACATTATCACCCTTTCTTATGCTTTCTTATAAATATTATTAAAACAGGCAAAACTCTCCATAGAATACAGTGGTGGCGATGGTTATTAAAGAACCAAAAAACACCAAAATGTATAGGTACTGAACTGAGTACAGATCTATATGATTATATAAGATAATTGAGCTTAGATTGAAAATATTGTTTTTTCAATTTAAGACTCATAGTTTTGTAGTTAAATAGAGATAAAAGGTGACTGCTAGAGAGTGGCATTAGATCTTAAGATCTAGTTACAGTGCTCTCAGATCCAAGGCTCCTCACTGATGAAGGCCACAAGCCAGAAACTAGTCTGGGGATAATGGATGAGTATGCACTAGATGGGGATTTTATGCACAAACCTGGAATCCATTGATTACTCTGGCTTGCACTAAGTGGCAATACTGTATGGAGAGTTTTACCTGTTTTAATAACAGTTATAAGCAAGCATAAGAAATGGTGATCATGTGATGTTTATAGTCTTAAACACTACAAATTTTTAATATTCATGTTTGTCTTGTAAATTTTACAACTGTTAATGTTCATATATTAGAGTTCTGGAAATAATAATTTTAACATTACAGAACCATAAACTCTAAATCAAGGATTGAAATGTTTATTTTAAAGAGTGTTATAATAAATTAAAAATACAATTTTTATTATACAGTTTTATATATATTCATAACATTTACATAATAATCTTATAAATCTTTAGTCATAAATTAATGTTCTTGTTGCAATTCATGAATCTTAAATTATAACTTGTGTCCCATTATAGCCTATAATCTAAATTGTAGTTTAACACTGATATTACAACTTGTATTGTTCATATTAAATCTCTATACAGACAAAATTACACATTTTATTGATCACATAAGCTAATGATTATAATGAAACTTTATATATATATATATACACACACATACATTCTTATGATTTGAGAAAGAAAAAGTTCTGAGGAAAGTACTTATTATTGTACTGAATCTTCAGCTATTTAGCTATTATATTTTTATTACATGGAAGCTCCTGTAAATAATACTGTGAAATCAATATATATAAATGCATTCACAATTTTCGGGATTTTTTTTTGTATTTACACAGACCAAAACATCAGTGACAACATCAATAATGATGCTTTATAAAAAAATTTGTTTAATTGTGAATTTCAAATTTGTTGTTGACTTGTTAATTAATAATAATATTTACAGGTTGCTCAAAGTAATATGTTTAAAATTTGATTTCATATTACATCTAATCTTGTTTCTGCAATAGATTAAAATATGTAGACTTTAAATTTTATGTATAAATTTCAAATTTTTATACTTTTAATACATACTATATTATAATACTTAAAAACAGAATTTATTTTTCTATTATGTTCATTATAATCATTGCCTTTAGATGTAGTTTTAACTTATATATATATATATCCCTTAAAACAGATTCTTACCATATGTAAGAATCAGTATTCAAGTTTATCCATGTGTGATGATTATTATTATTATTATCATCATCTTTCAAATGATTTTATTCAGTAATTTAAAAAATGGCTACACAATTTTTTTCTTTTTACACATTATGCTTGATTATCATAAATACAGACAATTATTTATAATACTGGCATAATTTCAAAAGTTCACATAAATACAGTTCATTGTTTTAAACTCTATCAAATTTTAAATGTTCACTATCATATAATGTTTTTCCAATGATGGCAAGTTACATCCTTTTCATTTGTTATTTCTTAATTTTTGTGATTTTTTATTTTATTTTTTTATAAGCTTGAAGGTAACTGCAATAGAGACCAGGTGTCAATGAATGTTGTGTGATTTGTTATTTTTTATCTCTTTCGTGCATATATCCAACTTATTTTTGAATATGCCTTCTTGAGTTATTATTGTACATGAATTTATACTTTGTACACCATAAGGTATAGAGGATGAATATACTGATCCTTATTTCAACAAAAAAAAACTTTTCTGAATGAGTCAAATAGGCATTTTTTATTTATTTTTTTATTTTTGAATATTATGTTTATTATTGAATGGATGTTATTTAGTACTTGACATGAGAAAAAAAGATGATCCTGTGTTTCTGAGTCTCTGTGGCAGAGGTTACAAAAATTGTGTCTACATTTTGGCAGTTCTATAATTCAAAAAATGTTGTGTGGGTAGTGAGTCAAGGTTAATTTTTAGTAGAAAATCAAAATATTTTGGTTCAAGTGATCAGAATTTGAATTTATTGCATAGTTGTTTATTGGTGATATTAAATACAGTTTTAATCTCATTTTGTAAAGGATGTAAAATCAAATGAATTTTCCAGTACCTAAATTTATTTTGATGTGGTTTAAAATTCACATTTTTTATAGAAAGTAGTGTCTTCAGGCATCCTTGCATAGGAAATGATTGATCTGTAGGGGTGATTTTGCAAGCTATTTGTAGATATTTTCTGTGCACATGCAGAGATTATGTTAACTGTTTTTTTGGATTCTGAATGTATGAATTGAATGAAGTCTCAGACCATTTTATGAGAGTGATTTTTTTAGTTGTCTTACAGATATTAAGATTACTTTTTTCCCCCACAATAGTTTCCTCATAGTGAGTCTATTTTATTAGTGAAGGCTTAGGGTAAAGTATTGTTGGAGTATAATATGTGATTTTTGTCATGATAGAGTGCTCTTTGTGTACAGTGAAAAGTAGGCTTTTGTTAGTGAATTGACTATAATTTCTACTTTATTTATAAGACTTCTTTGTGTCAGTGATCTCATTGGTGAATGATGCAGATAGAAATGGAATCCAAGAAATGGGTTAGGTTTACCTTTAAAATGGTTTGTTATACTGCTACCAGTGAAAATGTTAACTTAAATTCATTTGTATAATTTGAAATTATTTTTAGGAGTTTGGGAATGTGTATTTGAGATGTCAAGAAAATTGTGAGATCATCCATGTAGGCAGTAAATAACAAGGCACTAAGCAATTATCTATCTAGTATATGGTTTATTTTTAATTAGAAATTTGTTTTCTTTTTTTTTATTTGATAAAAATTTTTTGAATAAACTTGAGTTAAATGACTTTGGAGATGTTTAAAGTCAAGAAAGATAAATGAATATTGTTGTTGTAGTTACTGTTGTTGTTGTTATAATAATAATAACAAGGGCATTGATGTTTCAGATGGATCTGGATTGCTCAGTAGCTTTTGCGAAAATGTCATGATTTGCAGTTTATTTTTGATCAATAGTATCTCCAACAACTACTAAGCCACCAACATTACTTTGATGAGGATGGATGAGATCCATTCAAATCATTGCTGCTATAATAATAATAACAAATCTAGTTTTCATGCACACACACATATATACAGAAAGAACAGCTGTCTTAAATGTGAGCATATAATAAATAAACTTGAAGCACATTATTAGAATAATTGAAATACATCATGTAGCAAAAATAATAATAAATATTTTATTTTAAAATAGTTTACCACTTTTCCAAAGTATTAATATGATAAGCAAAAAATAATTTCTGAAAAAAGAAACAAATATCTTGAAGTTGTTTCATATTTAAAAATGACTTCATTTTAATTAGTAATTTTCAGTCTACTCAAAATAAAGTGGCAAAATGTGTGTGTATAATATTTATTTATTTAGCATAAATCATATATTAAATTCATGAATTTTATATATGAAAACTTTATAAAATTATCTTTGTGAATAAAAATTGCATATATATATAATAAATAAAATGTCCGTTATTTAAAAACAAAATTGTAATTATAATTGAAATAATAAATTTAACGGTTTACAAACTATTACAAACAATCCTTAAATCGGCAGAAGTATTTTTCGGTTAATTTCTTAAACCTGCCTCAACTGTCATTAAGTGCAGTTGAGGCAGGCTTAAGAAATTAACCGAAAAATACTTCTGCCGATTTAAGGATTGTTTGTAATAGTTTGTAAACCGTTAAATTTATTATTTCAATTATAATATATATATATTAGATACATGATTTATAATACACAAATCATACAACATATATTTTGGGGTTATTTTTTATGGATTGATTACACTTAATTAAAATAATCAAATTATTTATGTTTCTCTAGAAAATTAATCAATGTTATTATTAGAAAGGCTTTACTAGTCATAGTATTAACGTTGAATTTAAATCAGAGGGATCTTAGAGATTTTTCAATATGTTTGATTTCCAAATAAGCTTTAAAATTTTCAGTTTACTAGCCAATTAAACCTCTAACATTGAATATCTATGTTTTTAACAGAGTAAAAGAAGTTTCAGAGATGTGTATCAAGGATTTTATTTCTGATGAACATGTCTTTACTTAATGAATATAAGTTGATGCCTTATAATGAATTAGGACATCAAGTTTTGATAGGTTTTTATTTGCTTCATATTTTTTACAATATAAATTATTCATGCATTGAATAATCTACTATCCTATGTTTGAAATTTAATAACATCATGATCATTAGCTTGTTGCATTATGGATTGAAGATCTCTATTTATTCTTAGCTCCTCTATGAGCATTAAATTAATTAGGATAAAAGTTGATTTTGATTCAAAACTTTGGAATAATGAAACATTAATTTTTGAAAACAGAATATGAATTAAAAAATTTTGTAATGTTCAGAATATACTTAACATTCCATGTTAAAAAAATAGCTGTTTGAAATATGACATTCTATCTAACTTGAAATGCATAACGGTTTGCAATTAAAAAGTAATCACTACTACATAATTAGAATTAGCATAGATATGTAATGTGCTTTTATGAAAACAGTTTTTTGATATCTCTTCAATAACCTAATTATAAATTTAAGTTTTTAGACCCCATCCAGAAGCATTATAATAGTCAATTTTTACAAAGAACAGAAAAAAAAACTGATAGCATTATGATATACAACTTTTCACTATATATATATGTGGGTGCTTTTTAATAACAAAATAATGAATAATTATAATAAATATTATGATTATATTTTTAGGATGCATTTTCATTATCTTATTCAAATCATATTTTTTTTTACTTTCTTTAAATAATCTTTTTTGAAATACTGAGCATCATAAATAATTATTTATTTTCTTCATAAAATTGTAAAAAGTTCTGCAATTGCAATTGTTTATTAACAAATATATTCTAAAAGAAATATCAATATTTAGAAAATAATTAAATAATTATTATAAATAAAATTTCATGCTCTTTGGATACTATATTTTTATTTAAACAATAATTTATTGAACAATTTATTTCACTTAGTGGAGTTGATCAGTATTGTTTTTCTAGAATGTACTACTATCTAGTAAATTTAATATTATATATCAAAACATATAATCCTCTTTTTTTTTATTTCCTTTATCTGATATTTTGAAAAAAATTGTTATTTATTTATTCTTTCAGTCATAGCTCTAGTAGTTGATATAGACACAAATAATTTTTATTTTACTCTCTTATTTTAAATTTGAGTGAGAAACGTATTTTAAAAAATCCTGTTAAAATAGCAAAAGCAAAAAGTCCCTGAAGCAATATTTTACCAGTACTTTTATTGATTCCTTTTTTAAGTTTTCTAAAATAATTTAGATCTATTTATACTTACTAATTTTATTGATGTTAGACTATAATCTTGGAAATATCTAAACATCTTTCATTGTTGAAACTTTTTTGATGCAAGATGTTTCATCAAAAGTTTGTATTTGATGTTCTTGATATATTATTATTATTATTATTAATGATAATAATAGGATTTATATATATGTAATATTGTGAAAGGAAATTATTCTGCCCACATGCGCTATTAATTTGGTATTAAATTGACATACTTTTCCGCCAACATTTATTGGCAGAAGAGTGCTTATTAATTTAGTATCAATTTAATAGCACATGTGTGAAGAATACAGTATTTCCTTCTACAATATTATATATATTGATTTTTCCCAAAAATAGTCTGTATTTTTTTTCAAGCTGGTTTTCATTTTTAGTGTCTTTGCAAACTTGCATATCACTTGTCTTTCTTTAAAATTCATATTCATGTAAAATATCTTTTTTTTTTAGCTTAATTTCCTTGTATTTGTCACAATATCTTTTGATATCTATTGTCATTTATCGTATTCAATTTTTTTTCTCTTCATTTTTCTTTTATTTCCATCGACAATTCATAAGATTCCCTGTCAAATTACATCCCAAATCAATTTCTTTTATTATTCCTATAAGTAATAGATATATTCTTTAAGTTATATCTAGGATGTTGAACAATATTTTTTTTTTCAACTCTATTTAAAGTTTACATGAGTAAGTAAGTTGTGATCTGTTCTTATCTATATTTTTGCTATTAAAACAAATCTTTTATTATTGGATTTCAAGAATGTAATCAACTTTATTTTTTATGGATTTTATGTAGTGAAATAAATATCTACAATTAGTGCATTGTTGGTGTTAAAAAATGTATTTCATGATTAAAAAGACCATTGAATTCATGAAAGCTTATTAAACATTCTTTTGTTTTTGATCCATATTAATCAATGATATTTCCTTTCTTTTTCATTTTCATATCTTGCATGCAAATTTTGCCATTTTTTATGTTTTTGATCATTAAATGTTTCAGTATTTTAAGTACGCGAAAGTCTTAAAATATTCATTTCCGAATAATTGTGAGAAGGCTTAATCGAAGTAGTAGTACATTCTAAGAATTGTCATCCCATCACAACCGCTTCGTTATGATTTGTAACTGAACTCAACTGCGAAAGATTAGGCAGAAAAGCAGAGTTCGTGCGAAAATGCACGTTTTCGCGTGATTCCGTGCGAGAATAATAAAATGGCGATAGCAAGTGTAAAAAATTTATTAAAGCTCGGTGAATTGCCGGCCACAGTTTTTGTTGTTTCTGCCCAAAATCTTTATAACTTGTAAAAAGTTCAGTTTACTTTTTTATTTAATAAATGTCCAAATTATTTCATGGAAAATTGTTGTTGTTATTAACATAATTGAAAAGAAAACGACCCGCTATTTCTTAAAAAGCATAAAAATTAAACAACTTCTCAGTAGCATAAATGCTAAATATATATATGTCAAAGAAGTCGATAATTAAAAAGAAAACCAATCCCCTTTCCACCATCTAAAAATAAAGAACTTTTCGGTAGCATAAATGTTTTTTTAAAAAAAGTAAAATGACGATAATTAATAAGCAAACCAACCCCATCCACCATCTAAAAACAAAGTGTTTGTTTATTTAAAAACAAACCAACCCCCTTTCCACCATTTAAAAATAAAAAAGAACTTTTCGGTAGCATAAATGTTAAAAAAAAAAGAAGTAAAAAGATGATAATTAAAATAAAAGATTCTCTTTTTAAATCCTTACACTTGATGTTTTTTTCATTAAAATCTACTTCTTTTGTTCACAACAAAAATTACTTTATCATTTGTTTTTAATTTAATATAAAGATAAATAATTATTCTAACACAGTACTATCTTTCTTAATCAAATATATATTATTTATTCTCTTTCCTAGATTTCAATTTTATTTCAGTATATATTCACTAAGTTCAATGTAGCTTTTAAATATAAAATTTTAATTATTATCAAGCAACTATCTTAAAATTCTATAAAGTGTTTTACCCTCTGATAATTGTGTCTTTTCACTAAATAAAAGTTCCTTTGAATAAATAATTTAAGAATTAAACTCATTAACAATACAGAAATAACAAAATATTCTCTTCACAACAACACCTGCAAATTTCTTGACTTTGTCTATAATCTTTTCCCATGTTTTCCAAGAATGATAATGGCAATATTAACTTTCATTTTACTAGTAACCATGTCTTTCATCCACAAGATGACATATAACATAGAACTCATGCCCTCAGTAAAGAAATTCCTTTATTTATTCCATAGTTTCTTCATAATTCATTTAAGATATGTTATAATTATCCAGCTTATAATAATTAACTTTTACTTAACTTTAAAATAAAAATATGATAAAATTTTCTAAAAAAAATAGATATCAGTTCTTTTTAATCAAATTTTTTTTAAATGTCATCTGCTATCACCTTTTATATTATAGACAGTATGACATTAGACCACTAATTAAATTAATTTCATTGGTTGTTCATCATTAATCAACTAATAGTTTTCTGTATAAATTAATTTTTGTCTACAATTTGAAATAAAATACTAAATATTTTAAAAACTAAATTGTTAAATTTAATTGACTTTAAGTTTGATTTAAATACAATTATAATTATCATTCTTTTTAATATTTATTTATTATAATTAAAATATTTAATTATATTTAAAATATAATATTATTATCATTTAAAAATTTGTAATATGTTAAAACTTAATGCTTCCAATTAAAATAAAATATTTTACAATAATTACATTCATTCTTGTTTATTAAGATTCTGCAAATATACTCACACACATCTTTAAAGGATCACTGTCATAAAAATTCAATTACTATTACATTTATAACTTGTACTATAAATTTGAATATGTATAATATAAACATTCTTGTAATTATTAAATATTATAATTGAACTAAATATGATTATTTAAAATATATAACTTATAAAAGATGTTTGTTAACTACATTAACAGAATCCTACACTTATTTCCTCTAGATTATTCTATTTATACAGAATATAAATTAAAAATTAATAGTAATTCACTTACAGGTCTTCTAATTTTAAAATTTTGATTATTATATGAAATTTGCAGCCTTCTTGAAAACCATTACCAAATAAAAAGGTTACAATATATATAATATTTTTTTGTCCTTTTTAGAAACTTATTTAAAATATACAATCTTTCATTTTACATGTTTTGATTTTGCTAAGAGTTATTGTGCCTTTATTTCAGATCCTGAATCATGTAATATTAAAATAGGCAATATTATTTTTTTATAATACCCCCTTATTCAAATATTATGTAATTATTTATTAATAAGTATATAAATATTCAAAGTTCATTACAGTATTCATAAGCCATAACATCTATTACATACTGCTGTTTGTTTTATTTTAAACTATTGTTAGAAAGATAATAATACAAAATATAAAAGCAATAACATTTAAATTTTAGTGAGTAAAACATTTATAAATACAAAACATAAACAATTAAATTAGAATCTCATTTAACTGCCTGTTAACGATGTGGGGGTGGGTGGGTTAGAAGTATTAAAAAGAGTGTGATTAAACAAAGTGGTATATTGTTCATTTTAGTGAAACTTGTAATTTTGAATGATTATTGTATAATATGCAGTAATCTTGACTCTACATTTTCAAGATTTATCAGAATTAAGTGACAAAAGTAGTAATGATTCACAAATTTACTTTAATATCAAAATGGCTCTATATTTGAGTACATTTCAGTTTCATCACTAAACTGTAAAAAATTGTGGAATAAATATTTATTTATTGTATTTTATTATCTCAGGACTACACTGTAAAAAGCAAGGAATAATTCTATTTGAATGATTAAAATAATTTTATAATTATCCCAAAACATTTTTTATGATTTTATTACTAATTTTTTTTTTTGTCTAAAATTTTACTTGGACAAATTTTTTTTTTAAAAAAGAATTATATCAAAAAAATAGTTATCTGATGTTTACTTATATTTTCAAAATTTACTAATACTACAAAAATCATAATATCATTCATCAAATTAAAAAATGCATAACCTCTTTTTTTTTTTGCTCATAATAATGCTTCAATTCTTTAAAAAAAAAGAAAAAAATTTGAAGCATTATTGCAAGCAAAAAATAAAAGCTAGACAGCTTTTGTTTTTTGATTCTGTAAAAGAATTAAGAAACTAGAATTGAGTTAGGTTGGATATATTACCAGAAATGATGATAATAAGTGGATAGGTGAAACTATATACCAAGAGATTTTAAAAACCTAGAAAGAGATCCATATGAGATGGATGGATGAAACAAGAAAGTATAGTGTGGAGAAGAGAGGCTAGAGATTGGAGAAACTGGATTAAAATTGGATAGACCTCATTTTGCAGCAGATTAATAATGATGATATAAAATTCAATTATCTTAAATTAATGTATGATCATTAATCAACTAATTTTACTATTTGCACTTAATAAAAAAAGTTGAAAATAATCCTGGCGAGAAATATAATATCAAATATTTTGAATTGGCTCTAATTAAGACTAAATTTCATATTTTAAACTGAGACATGACATTTCCACAAAGCAAATGTCAATGAAAGATTTTTTTTATATTGATAGATTAATCTTTTTTTTTAAATGTAAAAGTCAATAATATAAAATAAGATGGTTATCTTTTTTAAAAAATGAAATTTTTACTAAAATATATTCTCTTATGGATGTAATCAGTATAATTAATGTTAATCTCAATTTTTAAAACATAAATAAATTATATGATATTACAACTATATTTATTGTGGCCTTTCCTTAATGGAAATGCTACTGAACAAAAAAATCAGACTGATTGAGATAATAAT
Organism: Epiperipatus broadwayi; assembly: GCA_028023455.1. Taxonomy (NCBI): domain Eukaryota; kingdom Metazoa; phylum Onychophora; class Udeonychophora; order Euonychophora; family Peripatidae; genus Epiperipatus; species Epiperipatus broadwayi. Next base: position 3,877,634 of record JAQFVV010006239.1, read on the forward strand.
GTATTATAATTAAGTTGCAAAAATGATAACCATTAAAATAATATACATAAAGACTAGCTCAAGATATAATATCAAGATATTATATCTATGATTTATTTTTAATATCTAATAAAATAACATTTTTCACTCATTAATTTTAAGAAAATCTTATTATAATACATATCATAGCACTTAGCTTTTTAATAACTAATTAGGGTTCCACACTAGAATGTTTAATTCAATTCAATTACTAATCTAATTAATAGCTAACTTACTATTGTAAAGGTTCTGTCAAAAATAATAAATATAATTATAAATCTTCTAACAGGAGATGTTCAGTAAGGTACACTAGGTAAAACACTAAGAATACATCCTCAATAGCATAAGAGCATTATCCCACCAAATTCATATAGTAAAACTACTATGTAATACTCTCATGTCTTTAAAACACACATTTAATAATCCTAAATATAAGTTATGAATTATTTACAAAAATAACAAACTATTTGATATTCCTTTACTAAAATATTAATTAATAACTTTACTCATCATCTGTCAATAAGAAATTTACAATCTACCAAAATAATAATAATAATAATAGCGCATGCGTGTGTATGCCTAAGTCATCAAGAACGAAGGTCTTATTAATAATCTTTTTTTTCCCATATTCTAATTGTTTTCACACTTAAAAACTGTGATATATATCTGTGATAGATAAAGACAGTGATGGCTGATTACTGAACAATTGTTTTCTAGCAAAAAGTAAGTAATACGGTCGTTCATAACAAAAAATAAATTCTAACGTCATAAACAAGCATGGCGTCGTGTCAAGAAGCAAATGACGTAAATTGCGCTCAAACAAACGGCGATAAAATGAAAACTGCGACTATCGCAAAAACATACGCAAACGTAACAAAAATAAACCAGCAGCTTCACAGCATTGAAAAAAGTCCAACATTAACACAGACAGCAAGATTTAGGAAGGTAAATCAAGCCGACATAAATAATTTAAACCTCATAAAAAACAATAATGAAGAGCCCTCCCCAACGATATGGAATCAAGATGAACTGCAAGAAATAAACGTTAATTTCAACAGCACCATCCCAAAAAAATTATTCGCAACTTTCCAAAAATTTTTTTCACTGAGATCATTAGTGTTAGCTGTCACTGATAGGAATTTAACACTATAAATTCCCCAGAGAGCTTCTTTATGAGGAGCTGACAGCAACAGCATTGTGGGATACAGTCTCTAGTATTGGAGAGCATCCAAACTCACGATACGTTGCAATTCAGTTTTTCGATGAACATCAGCGTGCAAGATTTCAAACTAAAGTAAAAACTTTGGGAAGCTACGCGCTAATAATAGTCGATCAAAGCTTGCAAAACTATTGTAACGGAATAATTAAAAACACTTACTTCGGATATACCATTCAGGATTTTCAAAAATTAATACAGTCATTTGGCAAAGCTATTTATATAAAACAAATCTACTTATCTGACACCCCCATACTGGTTTTCAGCAACAACTTTCATTTCAAAATAAAGCTGAATGACAATGTAAACCCGGAGGATTTCCAACACAAATAATTGACCAGAATGCAATACTGACTATTCACATAAAAGGATTAAGGCCGAGATGTTTTGCGTGCGGTGAAACCGGACACTTAGCAATCGATTGCAACACCAAAATCAACCAGAATTACCAACCGAGCTCTGAAGATCAACCAACAGAAGCTCACCAACTGGAATCAAACAGTACAAAACAGATAATGAAAACAACTAATAAACAAGAAAAAATTAATAATAAAACCACAGATCAACAGCAATTGAATAATAAAAAAACTGCACACACATTGCCAGCACCTGAAATTCTGGATTTATCAACAAAATCAACCAATAGAATTCAAACCCCCACTGATAAAAAAACAGAAAGTCAACAACCTCAAGAGGCTCCAATGGAAAAAATAGTGCACAATCTAAGTCAGCCTACCAAAGATACTGATGAAAAAGAGATAATAAAAGAACAAATAAACTCACACAATAATAGTGATCAAGAAAAAATATATATAACACACCAAACACCCAATATTAAAAATAATACAACAATGGAAATTATGGAAGCTATCACCCCAAATATGCCTCAAATCACCAAAGCTGACACAGAACAAAGAAGAAGACCAGGCCGCCCACCAAAGAAAAATAGAGGGCCCAAAAAAATCAAAACAGAATCCAACCTTAGCCTTTCTGATCACAACAATACAACTACAGTGGAAACAGATGAAGATCTGGAAATGGAATATGAGAATGAATGGGAAGAAACACCAGATCAACCCTAATATTTAAATCTCAATCAAAAAACATATAATGAAAATAAAAATTGCGGCAATCAATGTCAGGGGTTTGAACTCAACCTCAAAATTAATAAGTTAAAACATTGGATCAAGGATATACAACCACACTTGCTTGGTATACTTGAGACAAAAATTTATGCTGGATCACAAACTGACCCAGCCAAACATTTAAATATGGAAGGTTTCTGTGCATGCTCGAGACTCTTCCTCTCCTTCAGCTGGAACTGGACTCATAATTGCTAGAAATTGCCCATTCACAACATTCAAAATAATTCACATTGACATGAACTTATTAATTGCAACCTTCAAACAAAAAAGCATAACAATAAATCTGGTTTTTGTATATATGCCTTTACAGGATAAAAAAATAGATACCATAATTGCAAACATTAATTCAATGTTAGCTACAAATTCAAACACAACCATCTTAATTGGAGATTTTAATTTAAAATATCAGGAATTTACCCAACATTGGCTTCACAGAATAAACATACCACTAATGAGTGGCCAAGGTTTTTTGCCAGATGATGCCATCTCTTTCCACAATAATCGCTTCTCTTCACTTATTGATCTGTGCTTTTATTCTCCAATGCTTCACCACCTTATTGAAATAAAACTAACTCCCTCAACTTTTTCCGATCACTCAGCTCAAATAGTCACAATTGACTGTGCCCAAATTCAAATATCACCCTTTCCACTTATAAGAACAATAAGAGTTTTACTTCCAGAAACAACCCCTGAATTTCTGTTCTCTGAGACCTACATAATGCTAAACAAAATCAAAGATATGACTTTGAATCCGGTCCAGAAATATCTAGCATTTATGGGAATGTTATCCTTTAACATCAACCATATAACAAAAAAACAACCTCCACCATCAAGACTTTTGTCTCTGGCAGATCAGTTACACCAGAGAATAATCATGATTAACCCATCACACTGCACCCAGCAGTATATATTCAAGCTTACACATGCATACAATAAAGCATGTGAAGAACTCAAAAGCTATCTGAAAATAAAGAAAAGCAAGGTATGCCTAACCAGGCCACACACTTGGACAAGAGATTATATAAGATGGGCACTGGGGAACCAACCAGATGTAAAAGTGCCAATGGCACTATATACAAATAGTGGAACATATGCAGGACACAATATGATTATCCCAATTTTTTGAATATTTTAAAGAGAAATTACAAGAAAGACAACCATATAAAATACCACATAATCTGTTTGGCTCACCAGAGACAAAAACCCCATTCACAAAAGATCTATTCACAACAAAACTAAATACTATTTGAAACGCTTGCCATCCAGGTAGTTCTAGAGTTCCATTGTTTGTATTAAAGCATCTAAGTAAATTCACAACAGAATATTTGTGTCAGTTAGCAAACCATTTAGCACAACAAATTCAACCCATGGAGGGTGTCTATCCAATAGCCATAGTACCCTATAATAAAAAGAAAGCAATTATTCCACCTATTACAGACCTCAGACCAATATCTATGGGACCTTTGCTGATCAAAATTATGGAGAAAATTATTAAAGATGAAATTGAACCGTATATAATGCCACTTATCTCCGAAGCACAATATGCAAAGAAAAACTCTTCAACAACAGAAGCAGCTTTATTCTTCAAAGCAATTCTAGCAACAGTAAAACAGCGGAAAAAATACGGACCCGTTGTTGTGCAGCTTGACATAGAAGCTGCATTTGACTCAGTCAATATACACACACTTCTAAAAATGCTAAAAGACACAGAAATTCCTAGAACACATCTATATATAATTGCTAACCTGCTTCTGAACAGAGAGATCCATATAACTTTAAATGGAAGAAACTCACCATCTTTCACACCCACCAAATCTATATCCCAAGGATCCCCTCTTAGTTCACTATTGTTTATATTTTACATCAATCCCCTTATGATAGAATGACAGCCTGTTAAGCTAATTGTGCAGACGCTGTGAGAATGTTATTAATAAATGAATACCTTCGAACAACCACATGATATAGTATTTATATAAGAGTAAAAAGGAATTCATTTATTAATAACATTCTCACAGCGTCTGCGCAATTAGCTTAACAGGCTGTCATTCTATCGTAATTATAATCGCACGCAAGACGTTATAAAATAAATGCTTATCAATCCCCTTATTAAAAGCATACAAAATGCATTTACTGGGATTGAGATACCAGACACAACACAGTGCACTACATGCATTGCCTATATGGATGATGTTACCATATTCCTAACATCAAAAAAACAAATACCGCAACTCCAAAAGATATTACAAGAATATTCACAAAAATATGAATTAACATTTAATCCAGCAAAAACCACTGCCTGGTCTCTATACACTGGTAAACCATGTACATCAATTTACAAATCAAAACCAAACTTTTTTCTTGGGTTCCCATTTCATATGGGAATTACAGGAATGAGATGCCATATCCAAAATAAACTTAAAGAAGAAGCCACAAAAATTATAAACTCCTTGTCCAAGGCATATCTTTCACTATATTCCAAAGTACAGTTAATTAACCAGCTTATCACAACCAAAATAACTTACTATGTACCGGTTATTTCATTCTCAAAGGGGTTCATTTCAAAAATTAAAACCATATATAATAAACTACTTTGGGCCAGAAAAACAGTAGCAATTTCCACAAAAAAACTTAGCCAACCTCTAATAAAAAATGGACTTGGCTTGCACAACATCAATGTTTTTCATATACAGAAGTTAAGGAACTCAATAATCACAATACTTGCCAAATACCCCAAAATTAACCACTTGCTAGAAGTTACTCCAACAGGTAGACCACCTCCAAAAGGTTCCTTTTTCACCAACATTATATACCAATGCAAAACCACAGACAAGATTCCAGAACAGTATTTGCATAAGTATTCATACTGGGATATTTATGGTTTAATAAACAGAGAAGCAGATACTAATGTTATACAACCTATGCTAGGAATTAACAACAAGAGATTACTCAAGGAATATAAAAAATGGGCTCTAGAGCCCAAATACTTTGATTTTATCAATAAAATCAATCTCATTGCCTTGCCAACAACCCACTTTCTTTATCATAAAAGAATGTATATATCTATTGACCCCTTCCATGGACTCTGCCATCGAGCAGAAGAGACACTGGACCACTTTATTTCTCAATGTGTAGCACTTAACCAAACACGACAGATGATGTGTAATACCTACAGAAAACCGGGTACAATCATTAATCACATAATAGCTGCTTTTCAGGGAAGATCAATACCTAGCATTAGGGCAGCCACATTTGTTCTATATGCGTATTGGTGCACCTGATGTACTTTCTTAATTGGCAATAACACCAGACAACACCCAGCTACATTTAGCAACAAACTGCTACACATTCGAAATAGATATAAAATAATAACCAACCCCCACTTATATGCAGCAACATGGTCATTGTTAAAACAACCATCAATGCTGTGAATGCTGCAAAGAAAACTATCATACAACTAACATTCAAAGTGATATGCGGACAAAACTAAATAAGCTCCCCAAACTTTAGAACTGATTATTTTTGCTTTTTTAATTTTTATATTGTTATAGTCCATTAACCACAAAGTGTAAACACTAAATTGATTTATATGTGTTTACCCTAATATTATTCATTGTATGTTAAATTTCAAATTTTCTAGATGTAAACTTATGTAAACCATTGAGATCAATAAAGCCTTTATTGAAATGTAATAATAATAATAATAATAATAATAATAATAATAATAATAATAATAATAATAATAATAATAATAATAATAATAATAATAATAATAATAATAATAATAATAGTAATAATAATAATAATAATAATATTCTACTTTTTTTATTTTATTATTATTATTATTAGAATATGCCTAATGCATCAACACACATGGACTCGGCAATATATTAGATGGGCATTAGGGAGGGGACCTGAAATCAAAGTGCCATTAGCAATTAAAATAAACAATGAAACATTTACTGGAAATAATATGATATTACCAATTCTTAACTATTTTAAAGATAAGCTGGGACCAGGAAAATTGATACAATACCAGCCAAATGTATTTGGAATGGCAGAGACTGAATCACCATATACTATAGATGATTTTATAATGAAAATGAATAAAATGGACAACAACTGTCACCCAGGAAGCCCTGGAATTCCACTGTTCATATTAAAACACCTTGACAAACTGACTAGCAAATGCCTGTGTCAGCTGGCAAATTATTTATCGCAGGGAATAATAACAATGGAGGGAGTTAATACAATCGCGATCGTGCCGTTTAATAAAAAAAGAAGCCCATTCCTTTGTTATCAGAGATAAGGCCAATATCAATGGGTCCATTGCCCATAAAGATTTTAGAGAAAGTAATTAAAGATAAAATAGAACCATTTATTTTACCGATGATTTCACCAGCTCAATTTGCTAAAAAACATTCATCTACCACACAAGCTGCTATGTTATTTAAGGCTATTTTGACATCAGTTAGAGAAAAGAAAAGATATGGCCCGATTGTTGTACAGCTGGATATTGCTTCGGCTTTTGACAATGTTGATATATCTATACTGTTGAGATTATTGAATGACACTGAAATGCCAAAATCACATATATATGTTATAACAAATTTACTCTTAAATCGTGAGCTTCACATTACTCTAAATGGCAGAAATTCACCAGCTTTCACACCAACTAAATCACTTTCACAAGGGTCTCCACTTAGTGCCATCTTATTTATTTTATATATAAATCCACTTCTTGTCCGATTACAACAGGCATTTGAGGGAATGGAAATCCCAGGAACAGGTCAAAAATTGACCTGCATTGCATACATGGATGATATTACAGTTTTCCTGAAATCAAAAAGGCAGATACCAAAACTACAGATGATTTTAGAAGAATACTCAAAGGAATTTAAACTAAGTTTCAATCCAGAAAAAACAGCAGCATGGACTATATTCACAGGAAGGCCATGCACATCCATTTTCCAGGCAAAGCCAGGCTCATTCCTTGGATTTCCATTCCATCTAGGGACTACTGGAATGAGATGTCATTTGCAGAACAAATTGAAAAATGAAATACAGAAAATAGCAGACTCTCTATCCAATACCTATATGTCAGTATATTCCAAGATTCAATTGATTAATAGTTTGATGATGACTAAGATAGTTTACTTTATGCCAGTGGTTGCTTTCTCAAAAGCTTTTATCTCCAAAATTAAGACCATTTGCAATCAACTACTATGGTCAAGGAAAGTCGTGGCAATATCAATGGCAAAACTATGTCAGCCATTGAATAAAAATGGTTTGGGCTTACATGATATTGGTATTTTTGCAAAACAGAGAATGATGAACAATATAATTGATATTATTAAACAATTTCCAAAAATTAAGCAGCTCATAGAGGTCATTCCAACTGATAAACCACCACCAAAAAAATTATCATATTTTGAACAATTAATACATCTTTGTAAAACAGAATCAAAAATCCCAGAGCAATTTATTAATAAATACAAATACTGGGAAATTTATGAATTAATGCATGAAGATAATAACACAATTGCTTTAGAACCAATACTGGGAATTAATAATAAGCAATTGGTTAAAAGGTATAAACGATGGGCCTTAGAACCAAAGTTTTTCAATTTTCTAATAAAACTTAATCTATCTGCATTACCTACCACATATTTTCTTTGCCATAAAAGACTGTATACATCAATTGATCCCTTTTGTGGGTTATGCCATCGAGCTGAGGAAACCCTATCACATCTGCTATATCACTGTGAGGGACTTAGGCACATAAGAAATCTCATAACTAGCAGTTACAGGAGGTCTAATGTAACAATGCATCAATTGATTTCTGCATTTAGAGAAGGATTAACACCAAGTGTCAGGGCAGCAACCTTTGTGCTATATGCATACTGGTGTACTAGATGCACTTTTCTAATTGGTAACAATTCCAGGAGACATCCAGTTACTTTTTCAAATAAACTTGAAATAATACAGAAAAGGGATAAGAGACTGGCCAGACCTGACATTTATGCAGCAACCTGGTCATTACTTAAGATTAGATCTATGTTATAGTGAATTGAGGAAATTAAACATTATAAAAAAACTTAGAAGGATATGCATGTCAAATTAGCAACAAGGACAATTTAGCAACAATTTTTTCCTTTCTATTATAAGTAATTGATTTGCTAATGGTGTTCAAATGATAATGGACAATCCAGGATATTATATGTAGACAAACTATGTAAATGCAAAATTTGTAATTCTTTTGAGACAATAAAGGCCTTTTGAAACATAATAATAATAATAATAATAATAATAATAATAATAATAATAATAATAATAATAATAATAATAATAATAATAATAATAATAATAATAATAATAATAATAATAATAATAATAATAATAATAATAATAATAATAATAATAATAATAATAATAATAATAATAATAATAATAATAATAATAATAATAATAATAATAATAATAATAATAATAATAATAATAATAATAATAATAATAATAATAATAATAATAATAATAATAATAATAATAATAATAATAATAATAATAATAATAATAATAATAATAATAATAATAATAATAATAATAATAATAATAATAATAATAATAATAATAATAATAATAATAATAATAATAATAATAATAATAATAATAATAATAATAATAATAATAATAATAATAAAAGAAATCATAATACTAATAATAGGAATAATAATGATAATCATCTCAGGTACATCTCTTAACAAATTAATAAAACAAATCAACTAGTTAATACCCTGTAGTTAAATATGATATGGGATTTTATATGACATTTAACTACTACAAAATAATAAATGCAATATCTTCATGACTTTCAGTACAACAATCTACCTAATGGTTAAAATTCAGAAATAAAATTTAAAAAATATACAATAAATTTTAAGCAAATACATTGTATAATTTTCCCATGTTTGATATGGCATTCTTAAAGAAAAATATAATATATTCTAATATTGTGGCAATATCAAGCATCTCTTATTGGTATCATATCACTTTAAAATAATTACTAAAGATCAGGTCTTTTAAGACAATAATAGAAATATATTTGCTTACTTAATCAAATGTAATGAAATAATGTCTAAGAAGTCTTTATGAATCATGTGCTAAATAAATAATATTTTATATTATTAGTTTCTGTGGATCATGCATACAATGTGGAAAATCGATAAGCAACACGCAAATAAATCACAACTTGACTAAAGTAAATTTTAAAAAAACAATTCACAAATTTATTTTATAAGTTAACAAAAGATTTATAACAAAATAAATTAGAATATTTACAAATTAAAATATATATTAACATTATTTAGCACAAATAACAGAAATATTTACAATAAATATGACATAGAAGTATAAGAATTAAAATAAGAATACCCTTCACTCTGGCCATTTTCAAAAAAATATAATAATAAAACTGAAAACTCACAACACTTATAATATACATAATGTTCATTTAATAAAATAGTGTTCTATTATTTATATATCATGTTTATTTTACCATTAGATAAATTATTTAAGATGTAAATACATCAATGTATGTTTATATTTTTAAAGCATTTTTTTTTTTAAATGTAAATAAAATATTAAAAGAGATTATTTAAAAATTTTCATTTCAATTTAATGAAGTGCTATTCCAATGTTTAGCTATCAAAAATACCTTAAAATAAAGTATAAATACCTCCCTCTAGAAAATTACTTAACTATATTGCGAGAAAAATATTCAGAAGTTTTATAAATTTATAACTTAACTAAATGTAACTCCAATAATAAAATTTGAGAAAAAAATCATAAGTTGCATTGCTTAAACTTATTTTATTCTCATTCTAACACTCTCTCATACATCATATCATTCTCAAGCTCCTTTCCACTATTCTTGCTTTCACTCATTATAAAAGATCTCTATTATTTTGTATAGGTTTTAATTCTTCTCTTGTATTACACTTTATGGTAATCATTAAGCATCTCAACATCATTTGAAAAAAATAATTTTATATGCTACATTTTGCCCTCTCAAAATTAACCACAAAATGATTCATTCATTATTTGTCCAACTTAAACTATCTTTTACGATGATACTTGTAGTGGTAATTGATAGTCATTAAAGTGTAGGGCATGGAATAATAATGAGAATGTTCCAAAATAAGATAATATCACCATGGGTACAGTGCAAATCAAAAGAGTAGGTCTGTATTACCTAATATTAAGTCATGGCTCAATCATAGCACTTATAGACATAGAAGAAATGTATCTGACCATAAAAAATATACAGTCTTACATTATCTGCACACTTCAACAATTTCAAAACAAAACATGAAACTATAATTTTTCAATAACAATTTTCGACATGATCCTAGCACCTAGGATTTCATAAAAATATCATTACTTTACTGATCACTATCAATATTTTCACCATTGTATAACTCATTTAACATTGTAAAAAATATATACCAACAACATTTCTAAAAATAATTCCTAAAAAAACACAATACTAAAGAAAAACAACAATGATCTAAATTCATTTCAAGCTGTTTTAAAATTTTTCATGCTTAAATGATAAATATTCATCAGTGCTATACATTTTATTTATTTAGTAGAGATCAATACTATGTTTTTATATTCCAATAAATAACATTCATTAAAGTAATATTTTAATAATTAGACAATACTATATAACTTACACATATTCAAGGATTCACATTTTAAGTAAATATTTAGGAAAATATCCTTATATGTTTTCAACCATTCATACACATTTATCAACTCTTCCACAAAATACATACAATAGTTTTATTGTTTATTTTTCCATTATTTAGCATTAAATTCAAATTATCAAACTATAATAAATAATAAGAAACAAATTATCAAACAATAATATAATCTAAATGACAATAAAATTACCAATGATGGCGATCCGCTTCTCTAAAACCATTTATTCAAAGAAAATTATGATTGAAATCACTTTCTGAGTACTCTTTTTTTTAAACATAATAATAATAAAGTTATTTATCTTAAATTATTTCATAACACAAGTTACTTTCAAAAATAAACAATGGTAAACTTTCAAAATATTATGTTAAAACTTAATACTAAAAATAATAATAATAAAAATTAAAGTTACAATAGAATTTTTTCTTCCTTGTTTTTAAGTTAACTTAGTATTATAACATAAATTTTTACCATCTTGTTTAAAAAAATTATTTTCATAAAATTGAATAACCATTCAGTTTTGTGTGCTTATGTTTTAAGGAAATCTCATATAAAAATAATTCTGAATGTTATGCATCTAATATTTTAATTTTCTGTAATTTCAACAGATAGAGAAATTTCCGTATATTGCAGAACTATATCCTGATCACTGGTAAAACCTCCAGGATGAAGGATTTTAATAATTTAAATTTTGGTAAACTGGGTATAATGTTAAATGATGATTTTATGCTTTTTGTAATTTACTGTGTATTTTATTCAGTTATATTATGCATTCATATTTTACTGTATATTTCAGGCCATGTTTTATTAGGTCAAATTTGACAAGTAACTTTGTTATCGAGTGTATATATCAGTTAATAATTATTATATTTGTTAGCAGATTGTTGCATTAGTTGCTCTCTTGTTTATTGTTTATGGTTATTTTGCCATTATATTTTTCAAGGGATGGTACCTGTGTCACTCTCTTTATGATATTATTTTATTAGTATATATATTTTATAAAGAGGTTATAGTGTTGTCTCTCTCTTATGGTAGTATTTTTTTGTCAGTAGTATATATATTTTTCATGTTTTATATTTTGCATAAATGCTTTGTTTGAGGCAGTTCCTATTGTTCTGAATATTTACAATGGTTCCTTCTCATTTTTCTCATATGTTGAGAGACAAAAGCCCTAGCATATTTATTTGCCCTTAAAATGCAGGTGCTCTTTTGAGTTCATCCCACCATTAGGTCCATTGCTTTATTTACTTTTTCCTCTTGTAAGTATCATATTTTGTATGTATGTATATGTGGTATATTGCATGACTTCATTATTATTATGGTAATTGATATTGTTATTTGTTTGTGAAGAGTATCATCTTTTCTTTACTTGCACTTTTGACCATTCTTAGTGTAGATTAGAGATGATTCTGATGTATAGATCTGTTTTACTGTGCTTTTCCAGCATTAAGAATATAAAACTGATAGTTCTTTTATTTAAATTTTTAAAATCATAATTATAGGCTGAATTAAGTAATATACATTATTTTAATCATCGAATCATTGTTGGATTGGTAAGATATAATTGGTATTAAAATGTACTCATTAGTGGGACAATATTATAGTATGATTGGTATGCAAAAATGTTGAACTTCTTGTAATAATGCTTAAGTTAATAAAAGCTTTGGTTAGTCAAGAAAAATGCATATCTTATTATAATAATATCCATGTCAGAAAGCTTATATCAAACAGGCAAAACTCTCCATACAGTAGAAATGGTGATCATGTGTTGTTTATTGGCTTAAAAACTTATATCATGCAGACAAGTTGAAATAATTAATTACAATTTAATTCATATATTTATTTGTTTATTATCATAAACTACAAAATTGTGAAATTGTATTTATTCAATAAAATTGTATAGTATTGTATTTAAACAGCTTATTTTAAGTCAGTAGATTTCCAAAAGTGTTGTTATTGAATTATTTTTGTTGTGCAAATAAATGTTATATTTTATTGTTAAATTTTAGTGTTCGATTTTAATATCATCTCTATCACATATCATTTATCCAGAAATCTGAATATTATTTTTGATTCTAGTTGTTTAGAGGAAATGCACATAAAGTAAAGATAATAATCACTTTGTTATAATAGTCTATAGATGTAAAGAATGCATCTAAGGAATAAAATAGTTATCCATTTTCTTAATCATAAATGATCACTATAATTCAATTCCAATTATTAAAAGAAGACTCCTTTTATAATAAAATTATTATCTGCTTATTCATTATCCATCATAAATTTAATTCTAAAATTATTTATCTCAAAATTATAAGAAAGAGTCGGTATGAGTTATTAATAGGATATCTTAAATAGCCATAAAATCTCTTATCCTCTTTTGGTATTTGAATGCTATTTTATTAGGAGATTATTATTTTATTCTAAATTATATATTTTACTTTAAGTAAAATATTTCCTTTTAAAATTTTTTATTATTATTGTGAATTAGGTAGACATTATCTTAGCAGGAAGTATATGTGTCCTCTTAGTTTCACTAGAATGTCATTCATTGTTTAATAACTCATAAATAAAATAAAAAAGTGAAAATTTTAATTTTAAAAATATCTAATATAGAATCCTGAGATCTTATTATTGTAATTAGTGACCAAAAAAAATTATTTTAGCAAAATAAATTATTTTGAAAAGTAAAGTGGCACAAATAAAACTTAAGAAACATTAGTATCTTTTATCAAGAGTTTTAAATTGTGAACGAGATCATTGCAAGAAAATGGTGAGAATAGTGGTGGTGAAGTATGTTATTATATTGGAGAGGAGTATAAACTTATATTATTAGAAAGAACATGTTATAACCTAACTACTCTTTGGTTTATGCTTTTATTAACAGTATTTATATTTTGTCAGAGTGAGTTGAGATTTATTTTCTTAAAATTTATTAAATGTTGATTAATATATTTATATTGCCTAGTCATTATTATTCCTACACAATGGCTCTTTTTATTATAATATATATCATATATATGAGATCCCACGAGCTTAGCCAATGTGTAAACAAAAATTTAGCTGAGGTTATTTATAATATAATAGTAAAAAAATCAAGATATACATCATGTGACTTAACTTAATAAGCTTTATTTTTTTAGTAGTTGGTTTGTTGTCAGATTTTGATCAGTTTTAAAGTACCAAGCAATTGTCTAGAGGAAATGTTTGTGGTTATTGATCATTTTCCCGTAGATTGTCATAAAATTTCAGTTTATAATTTTATATATTTCCAAAAATTGTCATCTTTTTTTTGAGTCATAATACATATTAATTTAACCCATTTTATATTTATCTTTTCATATGTATGAAAGTGCTTACAACATCAATGTCTGCTGTTAATGGCAGAAATCTGTTTGAACTTTTAACTGTAGAAATTTTAATTAAAAAGTGATATTAATTATTCTAAATTCAGTACTGGGAATAAATAAAACCTAAACAAAACCAATTCATTGAAATTAATGAAAATCAAAAAAAGAGTGCATTCATATGGTGTAGAAGTGAAAGAACACTAATGCATTGGCATTCCCCCCCCCCCACTTTGCTTCCAGCATGAAGATGAAGAAAAGAAGTTGAATATTAATATTTTAAAGAATTTTTTTATTGTTTGAAATTATGTTTTATTAAAAGATTTATAAAAAAAAACTAATTCATTCCAAAATCATTTTTTATAACCTGCAAATTAAATAAAATCTTATATATTTGACTATTTATTTCTGTATATTTCTATCTTTTTTTTTTATTATTTACAATATCAATATTTTATTTTTTAGACTAATATCATTTTTTGAATTCATATCTTAACAAAAATTGTAAAGTGAAAGTAATAAATAAGATTTTATTTATTAGAAAATACAATGAAATGAATTTTGAAAAATAAAAGTTAATACTTATATAGTACATTGTATTGACTATAAAATGCATAATGACTTAACCAATCTCTTCAGTTTGTTTGATTCATCACACTCACTCTAAGTGTCTTTTATCATTGTTCTCTGATTCATCTAATATATATTATCAATTTATATTACAAGAGTCATATTTTTAATAAATACTCAAAGGATTACTAATCAGTCTTTATCAGCTCAGAAATTATTACATTTTTTAAAACTAGACATGTCAGTAATTGATTATTAAAACTCACATGTATTTTTATTATTTTATATGTACATAATCCTATCATTTTTATTCAACATTTTAAGGTCTCATATATGTATATTTTTAAACTGCGACTTATTATTCATACATTTCAGAGATATAGTTAGCATCGAAAAAAATGCAAATATCTTCCAATACAGTCTATAGTTGCATATTTTAAATGTAAGAATAATAAGTTATCAGCTTTAAAAAATATTCATCATCTTATGCATGAATAAAGTTGAAGCATAAAATTGAATCACACATATGTAATTAGTATATATATATATAATCTTTTGATTTAAAAAAAATCTATAATTGGGGTTAAAGAAATATAATAATTTCTGACTGATAAAAATCATTGTCATATTATCAAAAAAACTATTATTATCAAGAAATGCATGAATTATATATGTTTCTGATAATTTTAGCTTTAAAAGCAATGAACTTTGAGGCAAATGATTCTGTAACTCATGGTAATTATACTCTTGCTCATCTGTCAAAAGAGAAATTCCAATTCTACCAAAATTTCTGAAACTCCATGAAATATAGATAATGCATTCTTTCTTTACATAATTATTCAATAAATAATCAAACTGAAAGATGGAAAAAATATGAATTTTAGATTAAAATCTAAAAATGATTTGTATATTTTTGAAAGTAACTCTTGATATTTCTAGATATCAATAACAGATGTGTTGTGTTTTATGCTTCTTCTTTTTTTTTAATGTTTCCAATGCGTAAATAAGCATTTCATTTGAATTGCATTAAAAATGTTTGAAAAAAATATATAAAACAAAGATTAGGTTTCTTGAAATAATTATAACATTTAATGGGACTGTTTTTTAAATTTAGTAAGTTTGAAAAGTTGATGGAAGAATAGGGTATTAAACATATAAAAACTCCTTCATATCATCCAAACTCTAATATACTGAATGGCTGAAAAAACAATAAACACGAGTGTAAAAATTTTAATTAGGCTAACATACATTAAGCATAGCATATAACCATGCTATATCAACATCATTTAGAGTAATGGGAAAATCACCAATTGAATTAATGAGTAGAAAATAAAGAATAAGGTTATCACTCTTATTTCCAAACCAAAATTTGTAACCCAAAAACCTATTTTAAGAAAAAAGCAAAATAAGCAAAAAATGGCAAAGTTTGGATTAGGGATAATTTAATAATAAAAAGAATGGGTAAAAGATAGAAATGCAGAAGTATTATCTAAACAGAAAGTAAAATCTGAAGATAATTGTGTTTTCAACTGCCATGTAGAACATCCAAGACAATTCAGTAGCACTATTATCATTGAGAAAAAAGAACAAGAAGGTTGCAGTAGTGTCAATATCACGAAAAAGAAGAGTTTAGCAAAGGATGACCTAATACAAAGACTGGGAAGTCATTAAACAATTTATATGAAGACTGGTTTGCAAACTTCAAGAGATAAAATTCTTACAGATAATCAATAAATCAATTCTGCAAAATCAATTCAATCCAGGTAGAAATAAAGAAAAACCACAGATATATACAATATTTTGTATGGAGTAAAAGATAAATAAACATTTAAAAAAATAGTTTGAGAATAAGAAGAGGTTGTGCATTGTGTACATTTATATTTATAGAGATTTAAATAATTATGAAATGTAAAATAAATATGAAATTAAGTTAATTTCAATGTAGTGAAATTTAGTAATTAAAAGATGCAATGAAATTATTTTTCAAAATTAATCTATATTAATTGGTATTGTAAAACCTCTTTCTTAACTTATGACTACAGATATTTGAAAAGATATAAATAAAATCAAAAATAATTGTAGATACACAGAGCTAAAAGATTTTGCTGAAGAATTTTAAGTCCTAAAGTACCTATCTCTATAAGTTAATAAGTGATTGCAGGAAAGAACATTACAGATATCATACTATTTACATAAGCCCTAAGCTTATTGATTTGATAGAATAATATTTTGTGTGTAACTTATAATTATATTATCAGGATATTGGAATATTGTTATTAATATTATTAAAAGTATAAACCTTATAAGTTGTACAATCTTTTTTTTTTAGTGTACATTCTTAACCACTCATCTGTGTATATCTCCAACTAATCTGGGAATTAAATCTCAGCCATTTATGAAGATTTGTCCATCATACATAGCTATATTTTACAAAATATAAAAAAATAAAAATCACGGAGAAAAAAAGCACAACAAATGCCCCCTCCTCCATGTTTGTCACAAATATGAGACAAAAAAATTAAATAAAATAATAAATTTTTTAATTCAAAATTATTAAAAATTTAATTTTCCACGTTTTTCTTTATATAGAAATTAACAATTATTTGAAATAAACTGATCTTTATTATTAAATTTGCAAACGTACAAGCATGGATTAGTATGCTCCAAAATTAAAATGATAGTTACATTTTATATATATAATTCAAATCATATTAACAAAAAAATTGATACTCATTCTTTAAAAGAATCTACTACATGTACTAAATTTCACCAGCTATTAAACAAAAATTGCTAAAGCTTTGGAACTATCATATTACTGAATCAAGAAATTATCTTAAAGAATAATACTATGAATACAAGTAAATCTGTTATCAGATCACTAAAAAGAAGAATCATGAGTAGTTTTTTTATAGTGATCTTGTTATTATTGATTTAATTAAAAAGAAATTTGGCATATTCTGCTTAGTAAAATAATAGGTTAAATGTATAGATATGAAAGTAGAACTTCAATGATTGGTAAGAAGGTTTAAAAACGATTTGTGGATGAAAGCTGCAAAGAAGATAGACACACTTATTATGATCATTCTAGATCCTTTTGACACAACAAAAAACAGCATTTAAACCTGAGAAATGGTACCACAATTCTATTAACTGCAGCACTGATACTCTTATAAGATGAAAATGATATTTTGAACAGGTGGAAGGAGTTAATCACCTCTTGAATAATAATACAATAATTAAGATGATGATTTATTGATCCAGCTTAGTGAAGTCAGAACAACTCTTTGTAATCTTAAAAATTGAAAGACAGCAAGTCTTAATAAAATACGCATAGAAGTTTCAAAATATGTTGGAGTTATTCTAGCTTCAAAAATATTGGAACTTTTTAAGGAAATATATAGCAATGAAGTTATACCATCCATTATTAAGGTTGCTTTTATTGTTTAAATTTGTAAAAAAAAACAATGGAAATAAATTACAGTAATTATCATAAATATCATCATTATCAAGACAACTCAATAAACCAGAGACCGGAATAATATAAACTCTTAAACATTAATTGACAATGATAAACAACATAAAGTATAATAACAATAATAAATGCTAGTTGTAACCTATATATAGGTGCAGGAGTTGCTGTGTGTCTGTTCATACCTGTTAAGGGAGTCAAAAGCAATATTCTCTCTGGGCTTGAATATTAGGGCATAACAGAATCGGAAAGGGATGAAAGTGGATGAACTAACCTAAATTGCATTTGATATTATTAAATAGGAATAGATCTAGTCAATTAAAGTGTATGCAATTATTGGTTAAGCATTTCATCAGGTTTTCATTAACATTCTACCCAAAGACCCAAAGACCGACCATCGTTAGATGCAACTTTTTCCCCTTCCAAGCCTGGTAGGTAGGGCACATTAAGTCATAGTCTCCAGATTGCTACATCTGCATAGTATCACAGTCTGCATGTTATTTTTCCATCTGGGCAAGTGCGAATCCAGGGGTAGTGGACCATCCGTTACACCGTTGCAACAGAGTTACTTCTAAAATTTTTGTAGAATAAACTAGATGAATGATTACCAGAGATTCATTATGGTTTTTGAGAATCTAGAAGTACTATGAATATAGTTTTTATTGTCAGGCAAATGCAAAAAAAAAGTGTCAGAAACAAAGGAGCAATTTATATATTGCTTTTATTGATTTGGATTAAGGCTTTTGATTCAGTTAATAGGACAGGTCTGTGGCATTGTTTGAAATCGAGTGTTCACAAATTATATTCATAAACAGCTTCTACATGAAGCAATGAGAGGAACTGTGATTATTATAGGTAAAAAATCTAAGGCATTTGAAATAAAAACTGGTGATGTGTACTTAGACCAATGAAATTGTTTATAAATGGTTTAAGCAAACAGGGATCAATATATGATATAGGTTTGATGGTGAAATTTTTAATTTGAATTGATTTACAATATACTAATTATTATGCATTTCCCCCAGGTCAAAAGATGATTTATAGAATATTCTTAATGTTTTGCATGCAAAATTTATAGACTGTTTTATTAAGTAATGTTAAAAAAGTCCTCAGGAATTTTTAACTTGGATGGCTATCATTTTAAGAATATAAATCAGTTAAATATTTTTGTAGTTTTATAAGTAGATGTCCGGATGCAATATTGACTCCAATGTGCTGCTAATGATTTTAACAAGTTAAAGGATAGGGTATTTCATCTCAGGAAATAACTATTGTAATAAATCATTTTTTTATATATAATATAAATAAAATGTCCATTAATTAAAACAAAATTGTAATTATAATAAAAATAATTTAAAGGTAACAAACTATTATAAACAATCCTTACCGTTAAAATTATTATTTTTATTATAATGTAAAAATATAAAGCTTTTATTTTATCTAATTGATTGTAAGGAAATGAAATTTGGACACCCTATCAGTGCAATATAAAGTTATTAGAAACATTTCATTTAGGTTAAGGATTGTCCATAAAATTTTAAAAATACAATGTGAAGATCTAAAAACCAATCAATATGTTTTTCAACTTGCTGGGTTTGATACTATTGAGTACATTATTGTAAAATTACACCTCATTAAATTGAGCATGTAAAATGAGTGGACCATTAAAGATTTCCTAAAAAGGTATTTTATAGTAAATTTGAGGATAATTTTTATGGGGGAGTTAGACTGTCTATACTGTAAGGACTATTTCAAATGCATTCTAAACAAATTCAATGCCAATTGTTTTCATTGGAAGATATAGAATATATTGGAGAACTACAAGTAGATATGGAGTTAAAATATTTAAGAAACAAAAATTTTTTGTAGAAGAAATTAATTGGTTAATATAATCATCACAAAACTCATTTCTAAAGCCCCCTCCCCCCACTCTCTTCTTTTTTTTTTGCGGAGTTGGAATGACCATACTAATTTACAAGTTGTTGTTTGTTATTTATTATTACTGTAGGGCAAAGGTCTTTCGAAGAGCAACTTCATAGAGGCAAAAAATATCAAATAATTGCCAATTGTTAAATAACCCATCAGAAAATAATCTTACATTCCTATTATTGTATAAATTGTAATGTTATTTATTGCATCATTGATACAATAAACTTAAGACTAAATTGCAGTAGTGATAAAACACATTTTGAGAAGAAAAATTTTTCCCCCCACACTAAATCCCATTTATGTCTATGTGAAATATAAAATATTCAAGATGTTATGATACCAAATTTAAATTTTGAATAGAAATTGTAATTAGAATATCAATTAAATATAATCATATATATTATTGCTTATTATTAATTTAAAAAAATATTTTATTAAGCTTTGATATATAGAAATTATATAATTTAATGGTCATTACCATCCAATGTCCTAAATATTTAGCACTCAGGTATGACCCACCCTTACTTAGTGCTCTTTTGCATTTACATATGTAACAGAAATTATTTAGGTTTACTTTTTTTAAGTTAAAATTAATATTTAAAAAAATATCTAAAAATTATGTGACTCATAAAAGATAATGTATTTGACATTATGATCTAGTGATTGTAAATTATATGAAACGTTAAATTATAATGAGGTAGTTAATGATCTTATAGTCATAAAAGATTTTTCAAAAAGATGAATTTTATGAAGTAATTTTATAGATAAAATGCCATTAATTCTAAACCCAGATTCCAGAACTTTTTTTTTAAATATAGATCTTTTACTCTCTCATTCTTTACCAAAGTAAAAAAACAAAACAGGCAGATGACCACAAATATGCTTTTTAATTTATGTTTATTAAATGTAGGCTGTAGAAAGAAGTTTGCTATTAATTGAAAGGAGACCCTTTGATTCCTCTTGGATGCCTTAAAGGAACCAAACAGGGCAAATTCCTAATGTCCAGTTCTTGTTGCTGCAGCTGTTATTACTATATGATTATTCATATAGTACACGAACATGGATGGGCTGCTCACCAACACACATTAGCCAGCATGGTGAGTTTATTGGCTTTTTACCTCTGAGTTTAAGATCAAGAAACACCATGATCTTTCTTCTCAGTTGCCTGATAAGGCAGTATGTGTAAATGATAAATATTTTTCCAATAGATATGTACATTCATAACAGACAAAAATAAATCATGGCCCTTATTCCCAGGAGTCTGTAAAGTCACCAACTAAGGTAGGTGGCCAATGGCGGAGGGTGCTAAGAATCCCCTGATTTTGGACTCTGTGATTTGATGGTGACTTTTTATTTAGGTACTTACAACTGCAGATTGCAAGAATTATAAATGGGACATTATTGGACTTTGTGAAGTTAGAAGAAAACTTCAGATCACTTTCAAATGAAGGAAGATTGCAAGAATTAAAAGAAGAACTGTCTTAGAATAAATGAGACATTATTAAACTTTGTGAAGTTAGAAGAAAAGGTGAAGAGATGATTGATTTAAAAAGTGTACATATACTCAAGGCACAAATATTGGAAATACAAGTGGAGTAGGATTTATTATAAATAAAAAGTGGAAGAACAACATTGTGGAGATCGATGGTGTATCAGACAGGGGGCAAGATTAGTTATACAACTTAATAGCAGATACCAAATGCAGATTCAGATTTATGCCCCAACAAGTTTTCATAGTGATGAAGTAGTAGAAGATTTTTATATGATGTACAAAAGGCTTTTGATCAAAGAAAACATTTTAAAATTGTTATGGGAGACTTTAATGCTAGAATTGATAAGCAAATGAAAGATAAAAGTGCTGTAGATAATTTTGGTTATGGTAATAGAAATGAGAGGTGACATAGACTTGTGGGGTTTGCAGAAAAAGAAAACTTTACATTATGAATTCTTTTTTTTTTTTAAAAAAAATGTTAAAAGGAAATGGACATGGAAGCATCCAAATGAAGGTACAGCAGAATTGGATTATATTTTGACTAACAGAAAATACATTTTTCAAGATTGTAATGTTCTTAATAAATTTAATACAGGAAGTGATCATTGATTAGTAAAATATAACATACATGTTAATACAAAACTAGAAAGACAAAAATTTATTTATTAAAAAAAAACAATATTTACAGTTGATATTCTTAATCTTTAGGAACATTTTAATGAATTTAAATTAGAACTTACAAATCAGTTTCAAGTATTAGTAGATTTTGAACATGGTTCAGATTTGAATGAAATTAATATGAAAATAACTGATACACTTTTAAAAACTGCAATGAAGATAGCTGATAGAAAAAAGCAACAATTGATCAATAAAATTTCTACTGAGATTAGAGAATTTATGAAGAAAAGAAGGAATATGAAATTATACAAAAATGATGCATTAAAAAAGATTGAATATCTTGAATTTTGTAAAATGGTACAAAAAAGAGTTGAAAATGATATAAGAAAGTATAACTGTGAACTAGCAAGAAAAGCTGTAGAAGAGAATAAAAGTCTCAAAGTGTAAAACAACATTTTGGTATTTGTAGGAAATTTATATCTGCAATAAGAAAAAAAGATGGAATTATTACTATGACATGATGAAATGGGTAGAAGACTTATCAAGAATTATATAGTAATAAAGAACAAGTACATCCTATATTTTATTATATCTTTTGAATTGCCCAGAATTTTAAATGAAGAAGTGAAACATGCAATTAAATTTATAAAGAAAGGAAAGGCTCCAAGTAATGATGGAATTATATTTGATATATTAAAGGAAGCAGGTGAAGAAATATTTTTTTTTAGCAAAGTTATATACCAAGTGTCTAAATGATAAAGATGTATCAGATGATTGGAAGAATGCAGTATTAATATTAATATTTAAAAAAAGTGATAAAAAATAGTAGAAATTACAGATCTATCAGCCTTTAATCAGTTTTATACAAAAATTTTACCAAGATAATTACAACTAGTCTACAGTGAACATTGGAAGCTGGATTTAAAAGTGATTTTAGTATAGTAGATCATATCTAGGTATTGAGAGAAGTCATAGAAAGGACAAATGAATATGAGTTGCCATTATGTTTTAGATTTGTAGATTATGAAAAGGCATTTGATTCTATAAATATTTCTTTAGTTATTAAAGCATTGGATCATCAAGGTATAGATCCAGGTTATTGTCATATTTTAAAGAATATTTATAAAAATGCAGTAGCAACAATTAGATTACATAATGATACTAGGAAAGTCAACATTGAGAAGGGTGTAAGACAGGGTGACTCCATCTATCCAAGACTTTTTACAGCAGTGCTGCAAGAAATATTTTATGAATTAAAATGGGAAGTTAAAGGAGTGAAAGTAAATGGAGATTATTTGAGTCATTTAAATTTTGCAGATGATGCTAAAGGAGTGAAAGTAAATGGAGATTATTTGAGTCATTTAAATTTTGCAGATGATGTATTTGTTTTTGCAAATAATGCTTTAGAGCTGCAGTGAATATTGCAGAAGTTATCAGATGAAAGTAGGACTAAAGATAAATGTTAAAAAGACTAAGGTAATGTTTAATGGATTTTCTCAAAATATGAAAATAAAGACTATTTATGATGAGTTAGAAGAAGTTAACAGCTACAAATACCTTGATCAGATTATCAATACAGATGAAAACTTAATGGCTGAAATTAATCATAGAATTAAACTTGGTTGAGTGCTTTTGGTAGAAATAACTTGATACTAAAAGGAAATGTGCCTATATGTTTGAAAAGGAAGATTTTTAATAAATGTGTTTTACCAATTCTTATTTATGGATCTGAGACTTGGGACACTTAATAGAAGAACAAGACAGTGACTTCAGACCACTCAAAGAAGTATGGAGAGATGCATGTTGGGAGTAACAAAAAGGGATCAAAAATGCAATATATGGGTATGGGAACAAACAGGTATTACTGACAAAACTTTCCATACAGTAGTGTCACTCAGTGCCAACCAGAGTAATCAATAGAAGCCAGAAGGCTTGTGCATAAAATACCCATTTAGTGCCTACTTGTCCAATATCCCCAGACTAGTTTCTGGCTTGTGGCCTTCATTAGTGAGGAGCTTTGGATCTAACTAGCACTGCATCTAGGTCTCAGGATCTAATGCAACCCTCCAGAAGCTACCTTTCATCTTTACTTAACTACAAAACTATGATAATAAAATTTAAAAACACAATAATATTTTCAACCTAAGCTTAATAGCTTATACAGTTATATGGGTCTGAACGCAGTTCAGTACCCATACATTTTGCTGTTTTTTGGCTCTTTAGCAACCCTAGCCACCACTATCCTATTGGGCAGGATTGGTGTTAAATTACTAAACATCACATGATAACTATTCCTTATGGTAGCACATATCTGTTATAGGGTTCAGATGATTATGACTATATAAGCTATTGAGCTTAGGTTGAAAATATTATTGTGTTTTCAATTTTATTCTCATTGTTTTGTAATTAAGTAGAGATAAAAGGTGGCTGCAGGAGGGTTGCATTAGATCCTAAGATCTAGGTTCAGTGCTTTCAGATCCAAAGCTCCTCACTGATGAAGGCCACAAGCCAGAAACTGGACTGGGGTATTGGATGAGTATGCACTAGGTGGGGATTTTATGCACAAGCCTTCTGGCATCCATTGATTACTCTGGTTGGCACTGAATGGCACTACTGTATGGGGATTTTGCCTGTTTTAATACCAAATATGTGCTAGCATAAGGAATAGTGATCATGTTATGTTTAGGTATTACTGACCTCATCGAAAAAAATTAAAAGAGTGAAGTGGAGTTGGGCTGGACATTTTGCCAGAAGAAATGATAATAGATGGGCAATTGAAATCTTAAACTGGATTCCAAGAGATTGTAAAAGAACTAGAAAGAGACCACATATGAGATGGATGGATGAAATAAGAAAGTGTGCAGGGGTGATGTGGAGAAGAGAAGCTAAAGAGCAGAGAAAATGAATTGAACTTGGAGAGACCCTCATCCTGCAGTAACTTGATAATAGTTGGTGATGGCTAAATGTAAAATTATGCATACTATAACTTATCATTTATTTATTTAAAAGATTATAGAGCACCTTTCAATTTTTATTTGAATAATAAAAGTTTGTGATTAATAAATATTTGGATTAATGCCATTGTATCTGTACTTTATTTTGCCAATACCTCAACATCAGATCAGCCTTTGAAAAAATGTTTTAATATTATTACAATAGATTTCCATCAAGGCTAAGTTATGCATGAAATAGAGAAAATAGGATTGCTTGTTTTCAGTTAGATATTTGCATAATATTAATCTTTGTATCTGTCCCATAAACTCTTAAGATCAGCTCTGGGTGCAAATATTTCTGATAAGTTTCTTCTATATGTAATCATTTTGAATATTATTAATGTATTCAGTTTGTGTAGGTTTTTTTTAACATTATGCATTAGACAATTACTTATATATTGCTTTTGCATTTTGCTACCTTTATATGTATGTGAGTAACAGAGCATTTATGAAGGATCAATCCCAAAATCTGTTATAGTGATTTATTCATATATTGTGTTCACATTATATATATATATATATGTGTGTGTGTGTGTGTTTCAATTTTTTTTTTCTTGGCTAGTCTGGTTGAGTTTTGGATTTGGGGTAAGTAGTTTTGCTGATATAGAGTAAAGGTTTGTGTTTTATTTTTATTTTTTTATATATATTTGTATTTATTTATATATTAAATGTTTAATATAAATATGGTATTGTTTTGTAGTTCTTTACACTTGAGAAGTCTGCTTGTAGCAGTGAAACCTTTGTTTGTGTTTTTGATTTTATTTTTTCTTGGCTAGTCTGGTTGAGTTTTCGGGTAATTTTACATATATATAGTGAATGAAAACTAATAAAGACTGCCAAAATATAAAGGTAAAGTAAGTGCTGATCACTGAATAACTTGCATATTTAGGCAATCATGAAGGTAACAAAAAAATATTATAACTGAGCAGTGCTAGTTGGCCTGCCAGTATCTCATAGATTTGGGCAACCACATATAATATATAAAATTATGAACTAAATGTTTTTCTCCACTTTTGCACTAATTATGTGGAGAATCTAAATATACTACATAAATGTTGTACTTAGGCAACTAAAATGCTTAACTAAAAAATAGGCAAATAAATATGCTGATCCACAAATGGCTCTATTACAATTCAAATTTATATCTCTAGTGAATGTATAAAATTTGTAAGGCATTAATGAATTCACTGAGATAAGTATACTTTGCATGGGAAAGAAAATAAATTCAATAAATAAAGACTTACTTGATGATAAAATATAGTATGGGAGGTACAATAAATTATCTTAATCATAAAATAAATTTAATGATTTATGTTATATGCAAATCCAAGTATTTAGGTTAATAATAATATTTATTGAAGTAAACTTTAACTCATTGAGGTGGCCAAAACCAAGAACATAATTCTCATTTACCAACTGTAATTTAATATCATATAATATATCTTTATAATTTATCCCATCCTAGGTTGCATTTAATAGAAACAATCTATGATTAAAATTATTAAAGCATACAATCATAAAAGGATTAATCACAAACTCTTTCTCACAAAAAAAAAAAAAAATACATTAACAATTTATTTAAGTCTTCTTCAGCCAGTAAATCGCTTTTATATGCTATTAAGTCTTAATTATAAGAGCCTATTATTTAAGCCTATATCAAATGACAAGATAAAATTGCCTTATAATAAAAATTATTAATAAAAAAAGACTTTGGTAAATATTTTATCATTAAGCTACTATTATACTCTTAACTATTATTGATAAATGAAATTTATTTCATTTAGATAATTTAAAAGAAGTTTTTCTCTTAGCATCTGTTATCAATTTTAACATATATATAATTTCAGCTTTTATTCCATTGTCTTCTGACATTTTTCTTGGCATATCAATGATTATAAAATACAAATATAGGTTTCTAAATGATATTCAGCTATTTCTTTGTCAATCAGTCAATGGTAAATTTTGGTGGTTTCATAGCTTCATGGCAGTTAAGTTTAGTATTTGTTGTAATCTTTCCAGTTAGTCATAAAGATATTAAATGAAGGGGAAGCTTTTGTTCCTTTGCCTTAAATAAATTTTCTACTCACAATATATATTTCCTTATTATAAGACCAAGATCTATTTGTAAAAGTTAAAATAAAACACAAAATTTTAAGCAAACGAAAGTAAATGTTCTTGCTGAAATCCTTTCTCTAACTATGGTAACACAAAACACAATCCTTTCCTTTTTTTAAAAACAGTGGATTGTGAACATATGATTTTCTTTTTCTAATCTTAATAAGGCATTGTTACTATTCTGTACAACTTGTTAAGAATTATTTCATTTTTAAATTTAATAAATAAAGTATCCATTTACTCTCCATTTATCCCAAATTAATAAACATTTTAAAATATAAGATCTTTAATTGTTTTCTTTATTTAAATATTTATACACTTCAAAGGGAAGATGGTAACATATATACCTCACAATATATATATAAATGCAAAACCATAAAACGATACAATACTAGATTTTGGTAAAATTTTGGATTTAATCTAGTATTGTATCGTTTTATTGTTTTGCATTTTTATTTTTTACTAGTACAGTGTTAGGCAGTTTTGGTTTTATATATATTATGTATATATAATATTTTGAAATGATGATTTTATCAACTCATTTTAACATTGAACTTATTTATTCTTTAGCTAATAATATGTAAATACCCATTTTCCAATCAGTATTGAATAGCTAGTTGACTGGAAACATGGGGGAAAAAATCTAAACCTTTTGGTGATCTGGAAAAAATGTTTAAAATTAATATAATCTGGACTTGAACCTCAGATCATGGACATGGCAAACAAATATGAAAATAAAACTCCTCACAATTTTTTTTTTATAAAACACAATTTTAAGTTTTTGGAGTGATATTATACATCAAATATTTATAGTTTTTTCCCCTGAGATTCTGCTATTAAATCAAGAGTAGAATGACAATTTTGTATTTTACAAACACTCACACTCAATGGGTTTTTATTGTTGTTCTTTACAGCAACCAAATTGTCACATATTCAATTTTTTTTCTTGGAATGAAAAGATCAGTATTAGAAAAACTTCTGTGATATGCATGAATCACAATTGATTTAATCATGAATGTTATAACTGATTCAATGCAAGTCAATAATATTTATAGAAATGAATAGTTCAAATAAAATATTGTTCAATGGAAGCTGTTATTTTATCTATATCCTACAGTTTATTTACTTTATTTTATGCATGATGATTGGTTATATCTGCATATTAATCAAAAAAGAGAAAAGTATATTAAAATACAACACTTTTGATATTTTTCTCAGAATATTTAGAAGGATCTTAACAATCTATATGATTTCAATAGAACAGCAATATTTTGAATTTCTTTATTATAATTAAAATAGATATACCTACAACTATTATTCTAAGTTGTAATTCTATTTTACCATAATGAAGTAACTATTTCAGTTAAATTAACCATATATTGAACTTCTAATTTATTATATCAAAGTGAAATCCTGTAACATAATGAATGGCATTAAATTTTTTTTATTTAAAGATGTTTTATATTCTAAAAATATGATGGAGAGATCAAAAGATCAATAAATGTGTTCTTCAGCTTACTAATGAGGTTGATATTGAAATTATTGTTTTAAAGTGATTAAGTAAGTGAAACACATGAATAGTATACTCTTCCTAAAAAACTACTTTTTGATAAAGATGATTTTAATGAAAGCTGATACCTTTTGCATGTATATATTATTTCACAACTTTCAAAAGAAATATAAATTGCTTTCAGTGAAATGATATAACTGGAAATAAAATTTATAGATCTTTACTTTTTTTGCATTTTTCAAGATTTCTGAAGAAGGCTGCAGTTTCAGCTGAAACAGAATAAAATAAAATGGCTTAAAAAGTTCAAAACGAGAAGTTGTATTATTGATTAAAATTGAGTAATAAAATTATAGTAAAGATATTGAATCATATAGAATTTTTAAAAATGTAAAAAAATGACAGTATGGCATAACATCAAATAAATAGACTTGGAAATTAACTGTGATATGTGTGCATTAATTATGTTTCTTGGATTGACTGTATAATCAGAAAACTTACTTTAAACTTTTTTTTTCTTATTATTTATCATCTCATTGTTTTAAAATACCATGAATTAAATACTATTATACTGACAGTTTAGACATTAATTATATTGCATATGATTCATGATAATTAAGTCACTTTTGTTGAAAAAAAAAAAGAATTATTCATTATTTTAGCAGTGGTTTAGCCATCACATGCTGCATTTTTTAAAAATGATGTTCTATTGCTACATTAGTCTTTATATATATTACTTTTTTTGCATATCTTTTTACTTTAGAGTTATCTACCATCAGTTTGAGTAATTAATAAGTAATATATAAATTTCTGAATAGTTTAGGGTTGATAGTTTATAGTTACATGAGATCTAACACACCTACACACTAGCAATAGCTTTTAATTCTTTTAAACTATAAGTTGAAACATAGATAGTACTGGGAAAGAAAAAAATAAGATAAATTATTGTTTCAAAAAGCACTCCTTAAGTGTAATCAAAGGAAGACATGATGTTTTATTGATAATTTTAATATTAATGGAAATGCATAATTTATTTAATCTCTCTAATTATTCCTTGTGTATAAGTACAATCCTGTTTTTTTTTAATGACCAGTGGTAATTGTTTGGGATTTGAATATGATGTAACAACCAAATGTCCATTGATTATTCAAACATATAATAATAGATGGTTCTGTTTTTTTTTTATAGTTAGTATATTGATATTCATTTGATCAACTTCCATTATTCCCAGATTTTTAACTTCCAGTTAACAATAGCTAGTTACTAATTTAATGTGTGATATAAAATATTTTGAGACTGCTTGGGAGTGGATTTTCAAAAGTTTGACCAACATATCATGACTATTATACTAATGAATGCACTAATAAACATTTCATGATATAATACTGAGGGAAAAAAATCTTATAATGAAATCAAAGCAGAATATTAGATATAAAAGTGATATTAATGATTAAGAAGCAGTGTAGATCATAGAACATTAGAATATCATTAACAGTTGAAATTAATAGTGGACAATTTATTAAAAATAATTTTGGATTATTAAATTATTTTATCTATATTAGAATATCCAATATTGTGCTTTCATAGAAATTACTGCAAACAGATATGGGATCTCTAAACTATCCATAAGGATTATATGATATTGCTAAATTAACTAATTCAAATCTCCTAATATTACAAAAGTTTTTTATGATGTTCTTAAGAATAAATATGGGTGTCAAGTTCAACACATAATTGTGGTCAATACCTGGATTTCAGTAAGTCCAAAAAAAAAAATGAATAAAGATTCAATTTAAAGATTGAATAAGTGATCAAATTTCTTCATAAGTTTAAAATCTACAAGCCATGATGTCATTAAAAAAAAAAAAAGATTGATGTGACAATTTTGGAAAGTGGATATTTAAATATTTAAAAACCAGGCACTCTTCACAAACCTGGGAGCTTAATTGTAAGTATAGGGGATTTGAACTCAGATTTTCAACTATCCACACCATCTCATACAACTGATACACATGATCATACACATGTAGAAAATATAAATAATCACCAATAAACATATTTCATGCTAAACCAGCACTCATCAGTTGGTCCAGATTATCATCTCCCACACACACACACACACACACACACATATATATTTATAATCAGTGCTCAGTTTATATTAAGATAGTAAATCTTCATACTTTAATGGACAGGCTTCAATCTACTCCAACCTCCAACTTTTCAGTTATCCATATCATTGAAAATCTGATGATGAAACCCAAATCCCATGCTGATGCCAATATTATTGTTATACCCATGTTGACCTTTCAGGGATATGGATAGCTGAAAAGTTGGAAGTTGGAGTAGATTGAAGGCTGTTCCTTAAAGTATGAAGATTTACTATCTTAATATAAACTAAGCACTGATTATATATATGTGTGGGAGATGATAATCTGGACCAACTGATGAGTACTGGTTTAGCATGAAATACGTATATTGGTGATTATTTATCTTTTTTACATGTATATGATCATGTGTATCAATTGTATGAGATGGTGTGGATAGTTGAAAGTGGATATTATTATTTTTTATGAAGTTACTTAATTTTATTTAAATTAAGTTATACATTTTAATGGTGTAAAGATCTCATCAAAGTTTCTTATATAAATCTAAACCATCATCAGTCATCTTCCAACAAAGTGCCTGCATATCATCTCAGATTTCATGGGAGTAAATATATAATTTTGAACTTTAACCTATTTACAGAGCAAACAAGTCTGAATATAGTACTAAGATAATTCACAACCTAGATCTCCAAAGAATCATTTAAACAAATTTGTGACACCTATGTTTTGTTTATATTAATGCCAGTTTATTTTATCAGATAAAATATTATTTTTATTTGATTTTTAGTTTCATTTGTTTTTGTATATATTTTATATTTTTAGCATTACATATTCGATAGACTGTAAAATTATTTACATGCTCATTAAAATAATCAAACTTTTATCTAAATTAATATTTGAAAGTGTAAAGACTTAATTAATATAAAAATAAAAATCATTAATAAAAGTTGCAAATAAAAATGACCATCTTATATCTGATAAAAATAGATTAGAATTGATATAACCAATGATGGATATTATTTGCAAGTTCAATGAAACGATTCTTTAGAAGTTTAGCTTGTGAATTATCTTACTAATTTATTCAGATATTTTTGATCCTGAACAGGTTTAAATCATCTCAAATCATTTCCCTACATATTTTTATCACTTCTCTATTTTTCAAAAGCTTATTTTTATCACTTTGTTTAGATTATCTATTAATCTCTTCTGTTTTCCTCTTCTTAGCTTTCACAATCCCATTATTTTCTTTATGTTTCTTTTATCTGTACATATGTGGATATAATAAAAGATTATTTACTTTTTTCAGCAACTTGAGGTTTCTAACATTGGCATTTCAATTTATCTTCCTCTGGCTTTTTCACATTCACATCTCTAGAAGAACCTCCAATTTTTTCTGGGCTGCTTTTAACTCTTTAAGATCTGCTCCATATAATACTTATTCCCTCAAAACAAACCCTTCTTGTTATTATGCTTTCCAAGGGCTGTAGAATAAGTTACACATATTATTAAAAGCTTGTTTAACAATTACTTTTTTCCAAGCTATCCAAATACTTAAAAACACTAATCCGCTCTATAACTTTCTGACCAACTACCAATTGTACTTTACACATATTTTTATTGCTTCAATTAAATTTATTTTTATCCTAAACTTACTAAAAATTTAATCTTTCTAAATTGTGTTTCAATGATGGCAAGAAATTGTGAAAAACCATAGTCATTGATCAAGTGCTAACATTTGTTCTACTATAATATACAGCACAGCTGTGTGTATTTAAACATATATATATATGTGTGTGGGGGGGTATATATCTGCTTGCATTGTCTATGACATGGGTTTGAATTTTGGCCGAGTAAACTAAAAAATTTTAAATAAATTTGGAATTATTTATTTTTTAAACAGCTAATCTAACTAGCCATCCAGTATTGCTTAGTAAATGAATATCTAGCTATTCTTAATTAAACAAAGATGAAAAATTATTCAAATTTCTAACATCTTGCAATTGGCAAGACTAGTTGGGAACTACCGCCTATTTCTTTTACTGTTTCGCAATAGAAAGTACTGTTGGAGATTCCATCGTTTTATAGTAGACCTTTTTGAAGATTTTTGCTTATATATGTATATAGTGTGCATAGAAAATGTAAATAAAATGTATTCTGGGATATTACCACATATTAAAATGTCTCAAGAGTTTATTAATAATTGAATATTTGCACAAAATGAAGAAACATAAAACAATTTTTCAATAATAACTTTTATTTTATTTTTTTAAAAAAAAAAGTTAATTTAAGCGTAAATAAATTAGCATATAAAATCTTAAATAAATTTTACCCTCTAAAAATTTCTTAGCTTTATTTTATATAACTTCATTTAATAAATGCAGTTTAATGGAGTAAATACCGAGATGATAAAATAATTACGTTAATTGAGGGGGAAGCAATGGTGAACGATTATCAAAGATCAAATAAACTTGATTCTGCTGTTTGTTTAATTAGTCTCTCAATTTTCAAGTAGAGAATAACTTATTTTCTAAGGTGTTCTCGTTTTAATTTAAGATTTAACTGATATATTGGTTTCTTTTAAATAGATATTTTCTACGATTAAACTGTTTGGAACCTCATTATTCTAGGTTAAACTGTGTTAAAGTGAATGACAATCAGTCATAAACTACTACCAATGATGGATTCTTCCTCAATTAATACTTTATTTCACTTTTACTATAGCCATGAAATAAGAAAGTAAGCAGAGGTTATGCGGAGGAGAGAATCTAGAGATCGGAGAAGATGGATTAATAATGGTTGTTGATGATGATATAATGCTTTTTAATCTTTTGAATTTTCTAATAGTATAATATTAATATATAGGGTATATGAGCACAGACTTTCACACCATCCACTACTCTCTACTCTATCTCATAACACTGATACACTTAGAACACATATATGTCGAAAAGATAAATAATCACCAATATACGTATTTCATGCTAAACCAGCAATCATCAGTTGGTCCAGATTACCATCTCCACACATATACGCTGTAAGTGCTCAGATATATATTAAGATATCCAATCTTCATACTTTAATGGAGAGGCTTCAATCTACTCCTCACTCCAACTCTTCAACTGTCTATCCAATTGAAAATCTGATGATGGAATGCTCAAAGGCCACCCTGAGGCCGAGATTCTTGTCACACCCATGTTGACCTAAGGTCAATCTGACCCCTCATATACAGGATATAATCCATTTAATACATATACAAGGGATAGGCAGACATCTCTGCTATGTAATAACTGAAACCCAGGCTTATTAGTGGGTGGGGTGAAAGTCTGTGCTCATATACCCTATCTATTACATATATAGACACATATATAATAAGCCTGAGTTTCAGTTATTACAGAGTAGAGATGTCTGCCTATCCCTTGTATATGTATTAAATGGATTATGTCCTGTATATGAGGGGTCAGATTGACCTTAGGTCAACATGGGTGTGACAAGAATCTCGGCCTCAGGGTGGCCTTTGAGCATTCCATCATCAGATTTTCAATTGGATGGACGTTTGAAGAGTTGGAGTGAGGAGTAGATTGAAGCCTCTCCATTAAAGTATGAAGATTGGCTATCTTAATATATAGCTAAGCACTTATAGCATATATGTGTGGAGATGGTAATCTGGACCAACTGATGATTGCTGGTTTAGCATGAAATACGTATATTGGTGATTATTTATCTTTTCGACATATATGTGTTCAAGTGTATCAGTGTTATGAGATAGAGTAGAGAGTAGTGGGTGGTGTGAAAGTCTGTGCTCATATACCCTATATATTACATATATAGACACAGGTATATAATAAGCCTGTGTTTCAGTTATTAGATAGTATAATATAAAATATTTTGATTTGAAATCAGTGGGTGGTGTGAAAGTCTGTGCTCATATACCCTATATACTACATATATAGACACAGGTATATAATAAGCCTGTGTTTCAGTTATTAGTAGTATAATATTAAAATATTTTGATTTGAAATCAATATTATTTAGAGGTTCATAATGTACTCAATTTAATTTACAAGCAATCACCCCTCTCCCTCCCCCGGCTTTATTATACTTTGAAAATATTTATCAAGGATATATACTTGCAAATTATAAACTTTTTTCTTTCTTTATCTGGAACTAAGAATAATTAATTATATACATTAACAAGTGACTGTTAATGGCAATAATTTGTGAAGGGAATTTTTCTTTTTAACATTTATTATTGACTAACATCTTTGGAGTTTTTTTTTTATCAATCACAAATTCCAGAAAGTATTTAATTCACCCTTATAAAATCATAGTAAACATGGAATGTTCGAAAAGTCTTTTTTAAAATAAATCCGTACTTTTCTCCGAATTCGTTACGTGATGGTGATAGGGAGGGGGAGGCATAAGTAGCAAAAGTCAAATAGTTTTATACAGTAATTAATTAACCGGAGTGTTTTTTTTTTTTACGGATGAATGAATAATAAAAGTAAATTTTAAAAAATAAAGATTGAAAAGAAAAGCTCCTCCAGTTAATCTTAATGATTTAAAAGTGTCATTAAAGTAGACCCATATATTGAGATGCGGAGATAAATTATGTTAGCAGCATGGCAATCTAAGGCACTGTTGACAGTAATCAGTTGTTATTGCTTTGCCGTTAACCTCTGTCGCCTAGTTATTCCGCTTGCCTTTGGGCTATCAGCATGCATATCATTAACATTTGACTCTTTTATAATAGCAAGAACTTAGAAAAATAGAACTTTACAATGTAATAACTGAAACACAGGCTTATCATATACCTGTGCCTATATATGTAATATATAGGGTATGTGAGCACAGACTTTCATATGACCCACCACTCTGCTCATATACCCTATATATTAATAATAGAACTTTGTAAAATTAAGAAGTTTTTATAAAATGCTTTCAGTTGTAGACCAACAAGCCGAAGAGCATTAATTAAAAAAAAAAAAAAAAGCAAACAATTCTATTAATATTTAAAGTGCGAATTAATTTAGAATATTCCATACATTATATTAACTATAAATAAAGAATATAAAATAGCTTTTAAACAAATGGCGCACTATGGGTTAAAAGCTTATCCAAACTCGTCTATTGAAAAATGATGAGGATGGGCATTTTTTCATATTCTCTAGTTAAAAATGTTTAGACCCATTTACTGACCAATGTTGGAGGTTATTCAAATCCAAGTATAACCATGACAGATGGATGCTAAACCATAAAACTCTTCTCTTTTATAATGACTAACTAAATGTGTGTGTGAAAATGTGGCGGCTAGATTATTAAACTTTTATTAATATATTTCTTAATACACGATCATTTAATATAAATTATTTAATTATTTTTTATATATTTTAATATATATAGTATGGCTATTCTAATTTAAACCATCAAATTGTTTTTTAGTCACTTCATGTATAAAGGTCATTCTTTTTTATTACTCCTGATGTAACAAAACTCTTGCATTATACGTTCTTTCAGTCCTTAACTTTTGTAAATGAAAATCTTTATGTTCATCCTTATCAAGAATTAACTCTTTTTTTTTTTTTTTCAAAAATCATCATCACTCATGCAAATTTCTGGTGAAAAAATATAAATAGTCTTTTTCTCTAGAATGTTTATCAAACTGTTTGAGTTATATTCATTAATGTGATGGAATTTACTCTTTGAAATACAGATATTTTCTATCAATACCAATCTTTTCAAGCATTGCATTTTTATTTAATGAATTAGGATTATCTTCAATAAGATTTCATTTCCAATCCTGGTTAAGCAATCACTTGTTCTGATTGTTTGTCCATGATATTTTTTAAATGTCTCTGCCAGTTCTATAACTCATTAGTATCAGTATTTTTCAAAGGTTTCTTTACTTGATATCTGAATTTCAGTTGCATATAGTTACTTGAAATACTACAGCTTGAATTCTAATATTTATTTTTAAAGGTAGTTTCCTTATCTCTAAAGTCTTACCAGGCTTTTCAGTATAGCTTGCCCAGCATTAGCAATGAATCTATTAACAGTTTGATATTTCATTTTCAGTTTTGAAGCCAGCTTAATGTGTCACCATAATTTTTATATTTAACTACGATTTCATCTATTGTAGTATTCTTTCTTTTTTTTCTTCTAATAAGCCCTATCTAATTTCTTTGTCAAGGCAAAGCAATTTAGTTTATCATGGCCTATTTTATTTATAGCTACTAATATATTATAGAGATTCCTCATAAGAGAAAAATGGTGCATTCATTTTCTGATATTTTCATAATTTATCATAGTTATCCAGATCAAAGACTTCATTGAAATAAATTGTCCCCCCTCCCCACCGAGTCCTTTTTTTTTTTAATTCCTCATTCTGTACTAGTAAAGCTATGTTGTATTTTAAAAACTTTTTTGAAATCAGTTGTATATTTGATATGAATTATTCATTTATTTATTATTTTTGTTATTATTGGGACTTTTGTTTTTCGGATTACTGACTTAAATCTTTATTTTTTAAGTTTTAGATCTCAAATAGACTAAATCATCTAATATTTTGATTATTTTTTTTTAGAAATAATCGTCATTTTTTTAGCAGTTTAGAAACATGTTCAGCTATTATACCTTTTCACCTTATTTTGAGAATAATTTTATTCATATCCTTTTTTACTTTCAACTATTAATACAATGTTATCAGCATAATGCAAATTGTTAACTTTTTCCCTTCTATTCTAAAGCCTGTCTAGATTTTCAGAGCCATCTATTAGAAACTTGATTAATCAGTGACATTAAAAAGTAGTTGCACACATAAATCTACTAACTAGTTACTGTCTACTGTCTATCAATGAAAAGTATTAGATTGCATCTATATATCCTGTATTTATTTTTAATGAGGTCTGCATATTAAAGAACAATTTCTTTATATAAATTAAATAAATATGATGAGAGAGTACAATTTTGATAAAGATGAATTTATTCATACAATCATTCTATGTTGTCAACTTCTATTTGATACGTTTTGATATTCACAGAAACCTTTTAACTGAGAGGAATAAGATTACCTAGTAGTCTCAATATTTTGAGATTGTTATTTAATTAATAATCAAAATGTTCAAATAATTAGTAAAATTGTAATATAATTCTTTCAAATATTCTGTCAGCTGTTTTATAATTACATCTAATATTAGTTCTATAATTTTGATTTTCCCTACCTATATTAAATGTTGTCTTATGCTTCACATAAAATTTCATTCTCTTTTGATTAAGTTGTATGATGAGTCATGTTGATTTGTTTAATTTGTATCTCCTGTTACACACCTACTTCATTATATTCTAATGTTAACTAAATAATTATGACTAGTATAGCTTTGTTCAGTTGTTCATCTCATGCTTCACACAGAGTCATATTCTTTTCAGATGTAAGCAGTGATCTTTATTATTGTCTTATTCAATTGTCACTTCATGCTTTATATAGAATTCTATTTTGTAATGTATCTACATCATATCAAGTTTCATCTAAGGCTTTGTTCTCCTATGATATTATCTATATAATCATGGTTACCTTTGCTTTGTCCATCTACTCTCATGTTTTTCTCCTGAGACATCATTCTTTTCAAATGTTAGATCTATTATTTACCAGTTTTCTATAGTTCAGCTGACATCTCAAAGTCCACACAGAATTTTATTCTCTTTTGTATTATTTTTAGGAAATATCTAACTAATATGAAAAATTAAATAAATTCTAAAGGTAGTTTTTTAAAATGAAATGTAACCAACCATTTTATACATTTTGTTAATGTAATGATTTTTACTATATCCTCTCCAACTTCATTGAAAAATTTATCTTACTTATATTGTTTTATATTTTTTCCAATCTTCTTCTGGTCTTATTACTTTATTCTCAAGTATCAGTAAAAGTTAGTAAATGCATTTTTTCTGCAAGAAGTGACTATCAGATAGTTTATTTTTACATTAATTTTTTGTGTAGTTTTTTCCAGAATATGTAATTTCCTTACTCAAAAAATAAGATTATGCCCTTTCAATTTTTAAATTCTCCACAATGATATTAGAAGGTACCAGGGATTTTTTAAATAGCTCTAAATACATATTTTGCCTTATCCATCTTGGTATTATCTATTTTTTTCCGGTTTAGATGTTTTTCATTATTCCTTTTTTTGTTGATGATGAAACCTTTCTGAGATTTTTATTTTAACTTTTTTCTAATTAGTGTATCTTTAAACTTTTTAATTATAATTACATATCTGCCATCAGAAACTATGATCAATTCCACAGTCTCTACCTGACAATATCTTTGAGTTTATAATTAACCCATTTATTCAGTATGCTGAATTTTTATTATAAATAGAAGGATTTGAACTTAGGATTTTCAGTCTATATTTATCATTCACTCTATCTCAAACAACCAATACAGATTACCACACACATGTGAAAAGAATAAATGATTTTTAATATACATATTTCTTATAGAACAGCACTCAAGTGTTGGCCAGATCTTATCTTCTACACATATATACAATCAGTGCTCAGTTTATATTAAGATAGCAATTTCTTAAACTTTAATTTATCTTTTTCACGCATGTGTGGTCATGTGTATCAGTTGTTGAGATGGAGGATGAATTAAGATTGAAAATCTTATGTTAAAATCCCTCTATTATATACATATAAATACCAAAGTTCTCAAAAATAGATGTATTCATTCTATTCTTGATCCTTTATTCAACATTTAGAATGCTTTTAAGTCATAGCCTGGGGGAGAGTGATTTACTGCCTTTGTTTATATATACATTGAGCTATGTATAATTTAAAAGTTTATATATATATATATAATTATACTACCCACATATTGATAAAACAATCCAGTACAATTACATTTATTTGTAATTGACAATAACCAACATATGAATGATCTCTATATATAAGTGCATGTATACCTTTTTAGATGTGTTTGTTCATATGTTTCCAGGAATGTATAGTAGAGTGGAAATTTTAAATATATCTATAATATGTGTATATAAAGTTAAGTTATTCCATATATTTAATTAATCTAAAAAGTGAAGTGATTCTAATAAAATGCATAAATAGTGAAAGAAGGTAGTCTGACTTTATGAACTGATGAATGTTTATTATATGATAGAATTGAGAAGAGGGTTGCATTAATAAAAGCCAAATAACTTGAATATATATGTGTGTAATGTTTGAAATATGTGATATGAAATATTATGTAAATCTGTTTAAGGCAAAAAATTCCTCCAATTGTCACACAAATGTTAAAATCTTACAGAAACTTGTATTTTTGTCAATTAAACAAATAACTTTTTTCTTTTATTGACAGTTAAATTTCTGCGAGATTTCAATATTGTTTGTTTAGCAATAGTAGTATGAAGATAGCTAGAGCTCTAAGTAATTGAGAAATCTGTTCATATATATATGTAAATAAAGTCTTTTTTTGTGAAAGACCGACGTTAAAACATTT
The DNA here is from genome assembly GCA_028023455.1 of Epiperipatus broadwayi. Taxonomy (NCBI): domain Eukaryota; kingdom Metazoa; phylum Onychophora; class Udeonychophora; order Euonychophora; family Peripatidae; genus Epiperipatus; species Epiperipatus broadwayi. The sequence goes on from JAQFVV010006239.1 coordinate 3,918,417, forward strand.
TTGCAAATTTTTTATTTTATTTTATATGTCAAATGCGTTGACCGGGAAACGAACCCGGGCCAGCTGCTTGGAAGGCAGCTATGCTAATCGCTAGGCCACCAACGCTTGACTTTTTGAATTACAAACATAAACGAAAGTAAAATCTGTATTATATATATATACCACAATCCATTTTAATTTACTGTTTTATCCATGTAAAACATTAAGAGAGTATCCATGTTTGTCGGAATAACATTCACTTTTAACTGGATAGAATGGTTTTTTCATAGTCACTACAAAGGCATAGACTAAGAACAAAATGTTAAGTAAATCAAAAAATTAAGAAACAAAATAAAATATGTAAAATCGCAGACGAAACAGAACAGGTGAAAATATTATATTTCTTTCCAATCAAAATAAAAATTAAATAAGAAATGAGGATTAGACCTGAGGTTTATGAAAGCTATTTGGTTGGATTAAATTTTAGCTGTTGCCTTTATTAGTGTATATAATGAGATTCATTTTTTTATATAGACAGTAATTTATTTATCTGAAACACATTTATTAATACAATATATTTTTAAATTTTTTATTGCTAAATGATATTATTATTATGCATTCTGTCAATTTGTAACATAATTTCTACTATTAAATACTATTTAAAAACAAAATTATTAAAAGTAGTCATTTATAAGATAAGTTTTAGAAGTGCAGAGTATACTTATCATCATCATCATTTTCAACTATAATCGATTAAAGTTCACTCCATTTCTCCAATCTTTAGCCTCTCTTCTCCATATCACCCCAGCACAGTTCCTTATTTTCATCCATCCATATCACATATGGTCTCTTTCTAGATATTTTAAATCTCTTGGAATCCAGTTTAAGATTTCAACTACCCATCTATTATCATCTCTTCTAGAAATGTGTCCAGCACAATTTCACTTAAATCTCTTAATTCTTTCAATGATGTCACTAACACTGATTTGTTCTGTCATCTGTATATTTCATTTCAGATCTCTTCTTGTTATGCTTAACACGCATCCCTTCATATTTCATTGAGTGGTCTAAAGTTTCTGTATTGCTCTTCTGTTAAATGTCAAAGTCTTAGATCCATAAGTAAGAACTAGTAAAACATATTTATCCCAAATCTTTTTCAAACATAAGCATATTACTTTTAATATTAAATCTCTATCAAAAGCATTCCAACCAAATTTAATTCTATGATTAATTTCATATTGTTTCAATCTGTACTAATAATCTGACCAAGATGTTTGTAGTTCTTAACTTCTTCTAAGTATCTTTACTTTCTTATTTTAAAAAAAATCCCAAGGAACATTATTTTAGTATATTTAATATTTACTTTTGGTCCTACTTTCTTACTTTCATCTGATAACTTTTTCAACATTTCCTGAAAATCTAAAACATTATTTGCAAGAACAATTACATCATCTGTAAAATCAAGATGAGTGAAATAATCTATGTTTACTTTTAAACTACAAAATATTTTTTACAAAACTGTAGAAAGTTTTGGAGATAAGGAGTCACTTTGCCATATACCCTTCTTGGTGTAACTTTTCAAATGCCACTATGTAATCTAATCACCGCTTTTGCATTTTGATAAATATTCTTCAAAATCTTAGAATATCCTGAATCTATATATTGATGATTAAATGCTTTAATCATTGAAAAAATGCTTATAGGATCGAATATCTTTTCATAATCTACAAATCATGATATTCATTAGTTTTTTCTATAACTTCTTTCAATAATCCAATATGATCCACTATACCAAAACTACTTTTAAATCCAGCAGCTTGTTCTTTTGATTGGTTAAAATTGAAAGTTTGCTATAGACGAGTTGTAAATATTTTGGTAAATTTTTTTATATAGAACTGATAAAAGACTGAAAAGTCTGTGATTTCTTTTTTTTATTTTTATCATCCTTGTAAAATATTAATACTGCATTCTTCCAATTCTCTGGTACATCTTTATCACTTAGACATTTCATAACTCTGCCAATTTTTTTCTATTTCTTCACCTGCTTCTTTTAAGATATTGATTATAATTCCGTTATTATCTGGATCTTTTCCTTCTTGATAAATTTAATTATACATCTTACTTCATTTAAAATTCTAGGCAGTTCAGAAAATAAGGAGGTATTTTTTTTTTGTTCTTTATTGCTATATAATTCTTGATAAAACTCTTCTACACATTTCATGATATTATCTCTTTTTTTAGTAATAGTTCCATCTTTTTTTTTTTTTATTGCAGAAATAAGTTTCCTAATACTAAGATATTGTTTTATAAGCTTGAGACTTTTCTGGTCTTCTATAGCTTTCATTGCTAATTCACAATTATACTTTCTTATATCACTTTTTTGAGTGTGTGTGTATACACACATGCGCGCGCACACACACACACATATAAATATTCCAATTGAAGTCATTATGTTGAGATTAAATGGTCACTGTGGATGTAATTGCTTTATTCAACATCAATGTCCAAAACTTTTTAAATAATTTAATGTTTTAAAATTGTGATTTGTAAAAATTATAAATACTTATTTCTAAATGTAGGGAAATAAAACTTTTTAGGTACAATTATAATTGAATATCAATCTTAACTAAAAGATTATTGAATTAATTATTGCAGATATAAACCCTCATCCTACTTTATCTACAAAAATTAATAGTTATTAACTTTAACAATAAAATAAAATATTTTTGGCTAAGCTGTGTTATCTTATTCCTGTAGCAACTTAGAACATATTCAATTTTGTTGGTAGTTATTTTTACATCAGAATTATATATATTAATAGAAGTATTTGTCTCTTTTTTTTATTATGGTTTTGAATCCAGGACATTACTCAGTTTATAATAGTGGTATTATATCTTATTCATTATTAAGATGTCATGTATGCATTTGATTTTCCTCTCCAGAAAAGTTGCATCTAAAAGAAGAAAGGACTTTATAAATAGAAAGATCTAAACAGAATGGTGATAAATAATGTTTTCAAATATTAATTAAATGTAGGTTTTTTTGTTTGCTCTGGAAACAAGAATATTAAGAAAAGGAAACTGCCTAATCACCTCTATTTCTGTAGTGAGTTTAATCTTAGGGTATAGTTATTAACATTTATGAAGAACTGGTTGTTTTTCTTTTTGTAAGACAAAAAACATCTGGGTCATTAATATATCACAACAACAATACAGAATCCAAAGTCTGCATCTCATAGTATGTCATAAATACATTGGAATTTTTTTTTGAGACATCCCATTGCAGTTCTAATTGCATGACATATTAATAATCAATCTATATAAATTCTTCTTAATTTGAAGATAGGCAATAATTTGTTCAAATGACTTCTTACCAAAAATGAGCATCCCATACAAAAGCATTTTAGTGATATATTAGCACCATCACACATTTCTTTTATGAAATTTATTAGAAAAATTATGATTTATTAATATCTGACTTTGTTATGATTGTGATTTACACTGTTGAACTGGATAATAGGCTAGAACAGCACTGAAATATTGCATTGCCACATTGCATTGTCATCACTAGCTAGCATAAACATAATTTCTAAAATAGACAAATGCATTTAGTAATAATAATCACTGAAGCTTTTGAACTAGAAGTGGTGATGTTTTAAGAACATCATGGCCAGCAGAAAAAATGAATAAATCAATCTCTAATCAAATTATGCAAGAACTTTTGTCTTGAAATATGAAATGACTACATAGAAATTGTTTTATTTTGGTCATGTTATGAGTTGTTGTAATTCATTAAAATCATGTGCAGTGCTTAGCAAGATCAGTAGTAAAAGAAGAAATGGATGACCAGTAATGAAGTGGATGAAATTTATAACTATAATAATAAATAAGCATTGGATAATTTTTAAAAATATCAGCTTGATGTTACATAGCAATGAAAATAATAGTTACCAGATCAATTTAAGACTAAGATATAACAAATTAATAGAAAACATCATTCAAGATAATAATACTGATATTTTATCCTATGAATTCCTAACTAGTGAGTACAGGCATAGTATATTCAACATAGTATGTAAATCATTTGCATCTATTTCACTTTTACAGGAATCAATACTTAATTTTACCTTTACTCTGTTTCTAGTCTTTACAAGGACAGTTTGTATATTTTTTTCTTATTGTATTACTGTTACTTCATCTGGCTTTTTTTCTGTTTTGTTTATTTTTATTCTTAAATATATTTTACTAACACATAATGGTGAACAAAAATAGACAGTGATGATGATCACAGCTATGTTATCATCAAAACATCATTTCAAACTGGCAAGAGAAAGCATTTATAAATTATTCTCTATAATATATTGAAAAATATGATTAACAAGCCGAAAAAATGAAGCTATGGTACTAGAATATGGGTTCCACAGTAGTCATTGTGCTATTGAGAAAGAATCAATCATAGCTCAAATACTGCTGGGTTGTTGTGATGATCTCTAGTTACTACATCAGAGAGCAAAATTTAATTTGAATAAAATGCTTTGCTTATGAGAAAATAACATTCTTATTAATTATAAATTAATTTGATTACTTATATATAAAAATATATTAGTGCATGTGTGTGCTTAAATTAATGAAAGAATTAGTAGCTAGAATAAAGGGGTAATTCATTCATTTATTATACAATTTCTCAACATTATAAGCCAAACACAGACTGCAAAAATTGCATAAATAGTAAAAAATGTGGGATTCAAATTCAGAATTTCACATGACCCACATGAGGGATCAGAATGACTAAATGTCTTCATGGGTAGGATGACAACCTTGGCACTAATGTGGGCTTTAAACATTCAATCATCAGATTTTTAATTAAATGGAAGGCTGAAGAGTTGTGGGTTGGAGTAGTTTGAAGTCTGTCCATTAAAGTATGAAGATTGGCTATCTCAATATAAAGCTGAGTACTGATTGTATATGTGTGTGGAGATGGTAATCTGGACCAACTGATGAGAGTTTAGCACAAAATATGTATATTGGTGATTATTTATCTTTTCAACATGTGTGAGATCAGGTGGATCAGCAATATAAGATGGCACTGAGAGTTGTGGGTTGTGTGAAAGTCTGAGTTCGAATTCTGCATTTATTACATATATAAATGCAGGTGTAAGCCTGTATAATGTATAAACAGTAAAAGTGAAAGTAAAAAAAACCCAGTAACAACAGAAGGAATATGGGAGGGGGATATTATCATTATAATAATCCTATGACTATATTTTCTAATAAGAATATTAATATATATTTTTATCATCCAAATTAAAATGGCAAAAATCTTCATTAGAAGAATCCAATAATTGAAACAAAAAAGAAAATTTAAAATGTCTGAGCAGGTTTTAATATGAAAAACAGCTGAAAGCCTAATTTTAAATTTTACATAATTGAATTAAATATTTGTCATCAAATTTGGGTTAATTACTTTATTAGCTATGATTTTATATAAAAATATTAAATTTATCTTTCTTCTCAAAGAAAAAAACACTATGTTATCTTAATTTAAGCCATTGTGTATATTAAATGTATTCACTAACGATTGGATTTTAATACTTTTCCGTTTGAATAAGGATAATAGGAAAAACAAAAGATATAAGCTATTTGTATTTTATTTGATCAGTGAAGAATTTATCATACTTAAAAACCATTGTCTTAATTTTGATGTTCATCTGACCAAACAGATAAATCCAACAACTTTTACTCTTTAATTAATTCTTTCATCATCTGAAATGAAAGCACATACTAACATCTTTTTATACATAAATAATCAAAGTAATTTACATTTAATAAAGATTATGTTATTTATTTTTGTCTTTTTTTGGAACAGTCTTGTGAATCAAGAGCATCATCTTATTGACTTCTAAATTTACAATCTGTTGATGATATCAATTCAAAAGATGATTTTAAAGAAGGTTTTTATATCTTGAATGCAACATGCTAAGACTTTGGTTTATCAATTAATGTTTTTTTAAAAAAAGCATATTCTTTAATTAGCCAATGATAGAGAAATATCTACATCTTTAACTTAATTTGTTATCAAATTGATAATGCAAGCCAATTTCAATATTTTGGTAGCTTTTTAAATAGATAAGAAAACTTAAATGTTATGATGCAACAAAGATATGACTGTGCTGTAGCATATATAGAATATATCATCACAATGATATAACAGCTACAAATAAATTAGTTGCATATAGAGCTATTACCAAATTTACTGTGTGGAAATGAGATTTGAGTCATCTATTAAAGTAAAAGCTTTACAGAAATTCAATTTAAACACGCTCCTTATTGGAAAAATTAGATTAATCAATATATTCTTCAATTTCCTGGATATGATACTGTGAAGTCTATTGTCACAAAAAAACATCATCATTAGATTGAAAATATAAAATGATTGAATAGTAAAAGATTTCTTTAAAAAGTATTTTAAGATAAACTTGAATATTTATTTTGTAAAAAAGGCAGTTCCATCAGTGTTATAAAGATTATTTCAAAGATACCCTAAAGAAGTACAATAGTGGTAATTTTTATTGGTAAAACATGGTGAAATACAAAATATGGAATAATGCGGGAATACAAAATGTTGAAGTCCTAAAAAAAAGATTGCTGCAAAAAAGGTTATAACATAGCATTACAAAATATCAAATAAATTGACTACTAAATTAGCATATTATGATTCACGAATTGATTCATGATTTATGTTTTCTTGGAATTGGAATAGCTATACTCATTCATGGGTAGATGTGATTGCTGCTGATGTATCTTATACTACCCTACATTGGATTGATAATAGGATAACCTATGGTTCTCCTACTTAAAAGAAACAGCTTCTAAACTTCCTGATGATCTGGGGAAAAAAAATTCTAAGATCCATTCTACTCAGGCTCAAACTCTAGATCATAACTATGGTAGATGGATGTGCTGTGCCATGAGTTTTTCCCCTATATCATCTCTATTAAAGAGAAAATTTCTTGATGCTTGAGAATTAAAATAAATATCATTAATTTAAAAAAAAAAGAAAAATTACAAGCAATATATAATTGATGAAAGGTATGATTTGCATTTAACTTAATAATTCCTATTGATTAAATGCAAATGTAAAACTTTTTTACTATTAAAAACAAAACACTTGTTAAAAATCAGAGTTTAGCTTGCCTTTTCTTAGGTAATGATTTGTTCAACTGCATGGACTGTTAAAACTCTACATGTAGGTATTTTCAGCAGAGCTACTAATATCATGTCTTCAACATTTCCATATGAGTAAAAAGATTTTTCATGATAGATTGATCTATTTACTGATGCTAGTCAGTTTTAATAAACTCTATGATTTAGAACTCTCTTTTTCACATTATTTAACCCAAAAATAAAATAAATATTAATGTTACTTATATATATAACAAGCAAAAGGTAATATGAAGCTTGTAACAGGAAGTTGATGCCAGTTTCATAAATCTGTGAGAAAGTTAAAACTGAACTAAGTTTTAAAAGGTCAATTTATTGTGCACGATTAGCCAAAAAACTAGGATTCAGAACTACTAAATTATTAATATTCTCAGATAACAATATTGGTAATAAATACTAACTGTCAACTAATGCTAATTTGAGACAGATTGGTGCTCAAAAATCATTAAACCTGTTCAAAGTCAATACATATAGTCTCTTATCAGAACAATGTTTTTGGAGTTTCATAAGGAGTCTCTTATTGTGTGGAATTATATATTGTTAAAAAAATAAATTATTATATTATTATTAAATGATTTAAAGTCCAACTCAAAGTCCTTGATAAACAAATAAAATAAAAAGTATTAAAATTTAAAAAAGTTTCTATATACAGCTCAATTTGATTCTTTAAAATCAACTAAATAAAGCAACTTTTAGTTCGTTGGTAAAAAAAACAAAAAACACCTTTTTTAAGGAAAGATTTTCAAGTCTTCTAGATTAAATATTTATTGATGCTATTCAAAACTAATAGTTGATCACTTTAATCACCATTTTGTATATAGTGTAATAAATAATTTTACTGCTAATAATAGATCTCATGATATTTTTAATTATGATAAATCTATAAAGAATTCTTTTTTTAAGAGATTAAAAAAATTGAAATTTTAGAAAATATTAATTTAAAATCTTTCCATTATATTATTTTTTTTTGTTATTTTTTCTGTATATTCAAGGATATTTCCAGATTGCTTAAAATCATCAGTTGTTATACCTACTTTTTATAAAAATGGAGAGAGGGTATATTTAGAAAACTATAAGCTAATTTATATTTTATCAACATTATTCCATATTTTAAAAAAATAATTTAACATTAGAATTTTTTTTCCATAGATATAATTTGTTTTCAAATAAGCATTTTACCAGGAAAATCTTGGAGAATTGGTTTTATCTAAACACGTTTCAATCATCACTGATATAGATGTATATTTGGATTTATAAAAAATATTTGTTTTCATCATCGTTTATTACTAATTAAATTAAATTATTTGGTATAAGGATAATATACTTAAAGAGTTTAAAGCTTACTTAAGCAATAAAATCCAGTTTATTAAAATTTATAACATTTTGAATAATTCTGAAATAATCAGACATAAAATTTCTCAATCTTATTGTTCACTATTTACATTGATGATATACGGAATCTTTCCCTTTATTCCAACATTTTTTGTTTTGTTAATGGTATTGCTTGATTATTTCAGCAATTTTACCTAATCTGGTGGAAAAATTTGTATATGAGAATTTGATAAAAATATCATAATGGATGAATAAAAATAGATTATTATTAAAAGTTAATAAATGGAAATATATATTATACTCTTTGAGAAATATTCCAGTAGAAGACATTTTAATTGAAATATCTTATCTAGATCAATCCACATGTCAAAAAGTTACTAGAGTTACAACAATACTTTACCTTGTTTTGGTTTTCGATAAACATTTATCTGCATTGGGATAAACATCTATTTCCCTTCCATTGAAATTAAAAAATTGAATTTCCTGTTTTATTGAATCAGAAATGTTTACATAAATCTATTTTGCTAATATATAA